>JAUMHQ010000083.1:7655428-7676229 GCA_032361165.1 Enteromius paludinosus
GGTATAAATATCATTACGTCTATGGAGAGTCCTCATAAATCACAAAAACCAACATGTGTGTGTGTGTGTGTGTGTGTATATGGTCATGGATTTTTTGTTGGAGTAATTTTAATATTGTTTGATCTTAAAAGAAATCATAGAAATCAATTTTTAAAGTAATGTGAAGTTCTATTGAATATAACGTGTTTATGCTCATAAGACCAGAGAAAAAAAGTTTTAGGAAAAAATTTGGTTTTTTTCATTGTTTAATGAATGTAAAAAATAATTAAATAAATGATATTTCATTTATAAGTTATGCTTTGTCCTCGTTTTTAGACATCAGGACTCAAATTTCTTTTAAAAAAAATACATAAGGAATGAATATGTAAAAATACGCATAGGCAAAAACAATTGATTTTTAAAATCACCAATACATTTCCAGTTTAATGTTTAACAATCTTTATATATAAAGATGTATAAAGATCATTCTCAACAATGTTAAAAAAAACATTGAAATTATTTTTCTATGTGCAATGTATCTATAAACTAAATCTAATTTGCATATTAATGTGCTTTTGGAGCAACATGTAGTGAAAAACAAAGTGTAATAATGGAAGTAATAATTGACTAAATATTCATAATAATATTTAATAGAAAATTGAAATATAATTCCTTTCCTTATTCATTTGTTATGTCTCCCAAATTGCATAATAAACATGCTTTTAGTCCTGGGGCCTGTTCCATAAAACAAGTTTACCAAATAAGCCAGGCTTGTTTTAATTAGTCTGACTTATTTTCAACCAAATCAAATGACAGTAAGTCAGACTAACTGAAATAAGCCTGGCTTATTTGGTAAACTTGTTTTATGGAACAGACCCCTGGTGTCCTCATATGAGGACATGTATTAAAACAATGCCCTGTTTCATAACGGAAAGTCATATTTTGAGCTGAAACCCCATAACATTTTCCTGAGATGTAGGGTCATAGGAGGTTAAAATGTGTTGCCAATAATCTGTTCTTTATTTGCAATCTTCTTTATTCAAAAAGATTTTTTCAATATGTTCAGCTATAAATCTTTATCCCAAACAACTGGGAAAATCATGCACAAATCCTGTAAGTGTATTGGTTAAAAGGTGCAGGAGTCCTGATGTGTGTTTAAATCAGAATGGGAGGGAGCGTGGAAGAGTGTGCACTGTTTATATTTTTATTTATAATTAAGAAGGTGGTTAATCCCAAGGCTTTTGACTGGAACCCCCCCACACTCTTCAATCCCTCCCTCAGCTATTTATGGAAATTTAAATCTTAATTGCTCCATTTAAATTAATTGGAGAAAGAAAAAACTCAGCAGTTAGTCTGTTAAAATATTTATTTTCCCATGTGACTACAAAGGAGATTCTCCATCATAACGCACATAGAAAGCTACATAAACTACTAGCATCAAAGCCTTTTTGACTGAGTGTGCATTAATCCAACTTCACAGAATCAAGTCATTACATTAAACACCAAAACAAGTGATGAAAATTGCAAAAGTAATGCACACATAAGAAACACACACAAGCATACATGTGCATGCGCACACACACACACACACAAATCTGATGCAGTGACAGTTGAAGCCAGGGCCTGAGGCTAAACACAATAAACAATCTGACAATGAATATTCATGCAAGCTCAGACTTTGGTTTTGTGTAATATTAAGCAGCCCAATGAATATTCCTGGAGACAAATTAAAGTGATGAGCTGTGTGTGGATGATTATGTATACACCTGCAAAAATGACACGCTGATCTTCCTGATTGTAACGTGAACAAACCTGGGTTTGAGTGTTAAATAGTCTAAGGACTTCTTCTGCTAAACTTACTGAACTTTCTGGAAAGTCTCTTTGAGCAACTGATATAATAAATAAAAGAAAGCAGGTCTAAAATAACTATCAGGCCCGGGCCGGTCTCTGATAATAACTTGTAGTGTAGGCCTATACCTTAGTCAGGTCACCCTGATTTTGCCAAGTAAGACAATCAGTGGGAAATGATAGCTTATTAACAAGGGTGTAGAAGCACCTAACTGTGATTATAAGCCTAAAACAGATGTTTCCAGAAAAAATGATTCCTCAGTTCTGATTGCTTGATTGGAATATTGTTCCAGGAACATCTTGCTCATTAAAAGTGCGGTTAATGACCACCAGATCACTGAATTAGTGTACCTAAATGTAAAAAAAAATAATAATAATAAAAACAAAATACAGGCCACTCCTTGATTTTATATATCGATATAACGTTAGCCCTTTAGTTGATTTATCTGATATTTGTCCAGTAGTTATATTCAGTGTGTTTATTCCTGATTCTAAAAGCCGCTGGATTGTAATCAGTTGCAGATGTGCTTTTATCAGCATTTAACATGGCTTGGAGTGCGGCTTAGCCAATCAGAATTGCAATCCGTTTTATAATTAAAGTTTTAAAATGACGAAAAACAATGCCATTTTCGTTCTCACCTCACCATGTCAACCTCCGGGATTTATATTCCCGCAAACACACATGCACGTACTCTCGTTGTGTGTTTGTCTCGCCGTTACGCGCGCGCGCATGCATGCATTTACACAAGCACGCCATGCGGAAACTCCGAGAAATAGCCCTTTCTGAGGGAATTTTGAATTTTAAATGGCAAATCAAGCATTTAACACTTTCACCCTCCTAATAATTTATACAATAAACAGGAGCCTAAGTCACTTCCTTAATAATTTAGACATAAGCTAATGTTGATTTATTCAGCAGGGCTAGTGCCAGCAGGAGACCCGGAGGAGCTGAAATGTGTATTAAAGTAGGACAGAGGCAGCCGGCGCCATAATAACATTTGGATAATTTTATTTGGCTCACGGCTCAGTTCATTTCCCCTTCTGCTCGCTGCATGAAATTGTTTGATTCTCACAGTGCCTGGAGTGAACTGAGAAGGTGCCACACGCGCACATAAACATATGCAAACACACTTTTTCGCGCAGTTCTCTGCACACCTACTCCCTCATACCTTCTCTCGCTTTGCCATGCGTTGACACACACACACACACGCGTTCAAACCTCCCTCAAACAGACACAAATGTTTCTCGTGGCTCTGCCTGACACGCAGAGAACAGGCAGATAAATGATGCGTCTCATTACCGGAGACGCGGAAGAGTGGCAGCACTTTCAATGAGAATGGACTGAGATTAATACCCTCTATCATCCCTTCTTCTGTCAGAGAGATAGACAGCAGGAATCTGAGACTGAGAACGAATAAGAAAAGAGGGGAAAAAAGCTGTCTGCATTTGTTTAAATAAACGATAAGATGCTGATGGTACCTAAAGTCTGTCTCCATAGAGAAAGACTGGAACAGTGGAGTCAGCCATAATGCTCTGGCCTCAGGGCTGTGTGCTTGTGTGTGTGTCCTGTTGTCATTCACTATCCTTCCATCTTTTCCACTCCCTTTTCTTTTTATTCTTAAAAGCATGCATAATGTGTAGCTAATATATAGCATCTGACATCAACAGCCATTTTATCAAGGTTGTGTTGAATTAATAAGGCATTTTATTCATGGTGACATTTTCAATACAATAAATATATTCAACAAGTCACACCGAAACTGGTGATAAATAAACACTTTCCTTCACAGTTCATATTTTGCGCAAAAATGACATGCAGAGATTCCACACATTTTGAGCAACGAATCCTGGCATTTCCGTGACCTTCCCAGTTAGTTGAACTGGATAAGAAAGTTTTTTTTTTTAGTTTTTTTTTACAGAAACTACACTCAAAACAGGCTCGTGCAATATTTTAGAGCTGGGCAAAAATGTTAGTAGGCTACCATGTTGATGCACATAAAAATAAGAATTATTTCAGAATTATCAGTTCACTCCCATTACGTTTCGCCATCTCCGTTTTAAAATTCCCTGGTATTTACAGGTTTTGCATAGCCGTGACATAGGTTTCAATCTGTTTAATGGCCCTCTCCCCCTCTGTGAGCGCGCGCACACCATCCATTTGCAGGAAGCGCCTGCGGCAGCGTTCCATCAAAACTAATCATAACCATTCGAATCTGCCTCCCCGCTGCAAGATGTAGGAAGAGGACGACTGTTTTACGCAGAAAAATCACCAGATCCCTTTTTGCATGCTAGAATAAGAGAAAGTGCACATTTTTGTGTATTACAAATAGCTCATTCTTGTGATCGGTTAATTAGTTGTCCTGAAGTGAGCAGAGATCTGCAGGGGCGTTTGTTTGAGGGCGCGCTCTCTCTCTCTCTCTCTTTCTCTCTCTCTTTCTCTATCCGGGTCTGGCCCAGAGGGGTTGTGAAACCCCTGGAGCGACTCTCTGTGAATTCAGCTTCAGCTGGGCTCCATTCCTCAGCGCTTGAGCGAGGGGCGCGGACAGGAGCCCAAACACGGAGAGGTGACACGTCGCTGGATGTCCCATGTTCCAGGTGAGGAGCGCCAGATTGGGCTTTGTGGGGGTTTTTTCTACAGAGAGAGGCAGTGGGTCTTCAGAGCGCAGCTGCATGTACGCATGTGCCAGAGGATGAGCGCGTTTGGGACAAAAATATTTATCTTCTCCCAGTTTACATCCTGTCGCTTCCCGATATGTGTAAAGGCAGCGCAAAACGACACTTGAAGCAGTTTGTGCCTTGTCACACGTGAAACTGCTCTGTACAGCGTAGCCTCGAATAATTGACTGATATCGTAATGGCGTCCTCGATTGGGTTTCGCGATGCGCTGCGATAAGTCGCACGCTCTTTGAACGCGGGGCGAATGTGGAAAGCGATTATGAAAATCTGTTCTTTAACACAGAGGCTGCTTTTGTATTCGAGGGTTTGGGTTGCCAAATGGGAGGTTTGATCGCAACCGGAGTGCGTTTTTACGCATTCGTAACACTTTTTGAATGGCGCTGAGGATGTTTTCTGGCTTATTCGTGTTTCGCGGCGGTTGCTATTTTTAACAGCGATGTTTAAAGTCGAGCATTCCTTCATTCTCGTCGTATAATACGCTACAGCTGCTGCCTGCTCAGAGCGCGCGAGAGTGGAACAAGACGCACGTGCACGACTTACAATGGAATCGCATTTTTAAGTGCACCGATTGTCGCCCGGCTCACTTTAAATGTATTCCCTGACCAGTGCATCGTGTCCTTTAAGTTGTAGCCTATTCTGTTGGCTCCCAGCTGTGGCGCCACATGCTCCCAGCTCGTGGATTTGCCAGTTGTTGTCCAAGTGGATGTGTGTGGTACTGTCACCTGGCATTTGAGTCGTTAGATATATGGTCTAATTAGGTTACCTGGCCAAGAGAGGGATCAAAAGGGGCATACTCAAGCACTAGAGGGGGCTTAGCTTCTATGTGTGTGCTGTATATATGTATATGCCTAAATATAATGTATCAATTGTCATATCTATCTATCTATTTCAGAAAGATGGGTACAAAAGCTGTCACTGGGATGGTAGTATTTTTAAATTTACTCCTTTGTACCATATTTTACCCTAAAAGGTGCATATTAGTATCTTAAAGGTAGCACTTTTTGAAAGGGTACCATCCCAGTGACAGATTTAGTAACTTTCTTTCGGTGACTGATAGATAGATAGATAGATACAGTAGATAGACAGATAGATAGAGGTCTGTTTATCATGTTTACACTCTATTTGCTTAAACGTGGTTTTCATAAAAAACATGATTCCCAAACAACTTAATGCCATAAGTATATATAAGTCATATATATAATATATCCGGTAATGAGGATGCATATAAGTCACAGTGAAGAAAGTTGTTTTTACATAGTTTATTTTTTATAAACGTTCAACTTTTTTCGAATCTCAGGGCTCTTTTTGCCTCGAGCAAAGTATGCGTTTCAGAATCCCAGTGGATCGAGTACGTCTATCGCTTCGCCTACTGTGTCATGAAAATGTTCTGACGTCCTAACCATTTAACAAAAGCAAATTAGACATTAAATTCACAATATATCATGCTAATAAGTACTGTCATGTGCAAAGACAGATGAGAAAACTTTGCACAGACAGAATCGTTGTGTGAAGACGACAGTCTGCACCAGCCTCATCTGTTGAATCTGGAAAGAGTCTTGTATAACTGTAGGGGGATCATAAAGTAGAAATGTAATTGGTCTCGTAGAGAACACAAGCATTCCTGTCCAGAACACCATCTCCCACTAAAACGCACACAATGGATCGCATGCAGCGAGCTGAATTGCTGCCCACGGACAGGGCAGAGTTGCAGAGTTTTCTGACTCACTCGTGTAGAATATTCAACATGTTAATGTGGGCTTGGAATCACCTCAAACACAGGTTACTAATCCTCACGCTGTCTTCAGCGCTTCCCGACACATCCATATTTTGCATATGCGCCCATGAATATGGATAAGATTAAGAGCAGAATGTCATGCAAGTCTTTCCATCTTACTGTCTCTCTCCGAGTCCCCTGTGCCACAGCCATGTGAGATGAACTGTAGGCTGATGGCCAGGCTTAAATGGGAACCATTAAAAAATAATAATAAATGCTTACTGAAATATATTAAAATATATTATAATACACACATTTATTCTAAATAACATCATAAACAGTATACATTATTTATTTTTATACAATAATAATGTGTATAATAAAATATATAATAAATGATAAAAAAATAAGCTTATATAATTTAATAAAATCATCAAATTTTTCAAAAATGATCATTTGTAAATTTTTATATATATATATATATATAAAACCAAAGTAAACTTTTTTTCTTTATTTCTCATTTATTAAAGTTTAAGTATGGAAATTAAATATATATATATATATATATATAATAAAAATAATAATAATAATAAAACTTTAACTAAAAATTAAAATGAATATTTAACAAAAATACCCAATCACCGATGCTAAAATAGCTCTGTCCGAAACACTGACTGATGAATATATACTTAAGGATCGGCCAAAGATGACAGATACGTACTACAGGTGCTCAACGCGATTTGCATCTCCCCCATACCGGATGGCATACAATGCTAGCGCCCTCAAAGGCGTTTTATCTCTCTTCGAGCCGTACATACCCAGACACACACTCGCACATTCAGTAGTTACTCTTTTTTGGCAGCCCGGGGCTCTGGCAGTAGGTTCAGCTATATCGCACCTTGGTGTTCCTCTCTCTCGCTCGCTTTCATTCTCTCCCAAGCCTCGGAGGTAGAGGCGATTTGTGATGCTGCACTCACACTGTTTTTTAAAAAGTGCTTCCTCTGAACTTCTCTATCTCTTCAGATTAGTCAGGGAACAAATTACCTGCCTGCACATAAAAAGCCCCTCTCCAATCCTCCGCACAGCCATGTAACGAGCCTGATCTCCCTTTTGAAGAGTGGGCATGTTATTTTCCCTCTCGCCTGCAGGCTACCCTGCCATGCAAATGATTATGAAATTAAATTTAAAACTATACATGTATTCAGCCGCTCTCTTATCGCTATCTGCACAAAGCGCATACAAATCAGGCCGGGATCAGGGCCTCGGCTCAGGACTGCACTTTAAAGCTGTGCTAATTGCTAATTGGGTATCTAGGTGTGAAATGGGCTCTGCTAACGAGAATTTAAAATGTGGAAAGGAGCGTTTCTTTTTTTTTCCCGTTTCTGCTCCAGCTCTCTCGCTCTGTCTTTCCCTCTCCTTCTCTTTCCTTTGAGAGATGTCAGAGCTGTTTCTGGTGACATGCCTGTGGGCAGGAGTGACAGAATGAGACAAAAGAAGAGAGGTCTCTCGTTTCAAAATGGAGGCTCATCCTCGCACGGGGATATATGTGTGCTGTGTGGAGGAGGGAAATGAGATACAGGTCCGCCGTTATACCTTGGCCCTGCGAAAAAGACGCTAGGAGTTTCATGATTAATGATTGGGGCATCTTACACAAAGGTGGCTGGTGTAGTTTGAGCTAGGGGTAACCTGAGGACTCGAGTTACTGAGATCACGATCTGCTTGTATTGGCGTTGTGGCCCCGAGCGAGGGACTGTATGGCAGCTTTCTCCCAGGGAACTCTGGCGCTGCATTTTTGAGGTCTTCCTCATCTGACGTACCTCTTTCAGGTTATGGAGCGCTTTGCTAATGAGCAAAAACTCGAATCGAGTGTGTTAGGTGAGGAAGACGCCCAAAACGGTTATAGTGCTCGAGGGTCCCAGGAGCAGAACACTGCTATCAGTGACTGGACGAACACTATGTGCTTTAAAACTGACTACAAAACAGAAATATGATTCTGCATGTTCAGTGTCGTCTTGTTTATTCGTAAAGTTCTCTTTTATTTTTTTATTTAAACACGAATCGAGTTTAATTGAAGTTTATAAATTCTCAATTTAAAAGAATTAAAGGGAAGGGAAGAAAAAAAAGAATCATGAAGAATCATGTGGTGCAACCAACATAAAAAAATTAATAAAACAGGACCCTTGTGACTATGTGTTAATGTCAATAAAACTTTAAATAAAAAGTGACCTTTTTATCAAGACAAGGCAAGAATATTTCAGTTAGTAAAATGTCAAGTGGTGCGACTTAAAATTTTTTAATTATATATATATGTGTTTGTGTGTGTGTAATGTGTCATGTGGTGTGACATTAATTAATTTATGATATAATGAAATAAGAATGTCATAACTGTTATGACATTTATAAAATTATAAAAAATGTAAATTATATATAACTTTTTTATAATTAGTCATTTATGGTATTTGTAATACAAATAACATTTTAAAATGTCATAATACAAATTTTTTTGTTTATGACTAATTTATGATATTTATTTTATTTTTATATATATATATATATATATATATACAACTTTTTTTCTAATATATTGCATTATATAAGATGTATTCAATGCCTATTAAAAATATGTGTTTCTTTATTGTTGTTATTATTATTATTATTATTATTATTATTGATTTCGCCATGTGATATTATGGTCATTATTTAAACCTTTTTTTTATTACTAATTTATGATTTAAACAGGGGAAACAGTTCTAATATATTACTTTTTTTTTAAATAAAAGATGTATTCAGTGCCTATTGAAAATATGTTTGTTTGTTTCTTTTGCCGTTTTTTGTTATGCCATGTGACATATTAGGGTCATTATTTAAACTTCTTTGAAAACAGTGTAAGCATTTTTCTAATCCATCACAGATATACTTGCCACTGACTTAACTTTTCCTTAAAGAAATGTTCACAAGACTGTGGAAAGGCTCTGACCGTATAAAGTTAATGAGTCAGATGATCGCTGTTGATTTGCTGATGGATGAATAGAGCTTTTTTCATCCCTCCTCTAGCTTTGAGCCCTACTGAGCTCTAAAATCCGCTTCCTCATGCGTTGCCTCTCTCTGAGGCACAGCGCCGGAGACAAACATCTGCCTTATTCTCCAGAGCCAAACCTCAGCTCTGTGCTGTTCATACTGAGACAGCAGTTGCCTCGGGGTTCTCACGACACACACACAAACACAGGGGAGAGGAGAGAGGCGTGAATGTAGAAACACTTAGAAATGTGTTCTTGATCAAGGTCACTTATAGAGGATGATCTCGTATTAATGTTTGAATGTAATGAATCAAATTAAAACTGGCGTATTTTGCCGTATAGATTTAGAGATGGCGCATGGCTCTTTATCCACAGAGCCGAAAGCAATTTGATACTGAGTACTCCAGAATCATTCATACTTGAAAATATCAATGCATAAATGAGTAAGTCATGATGCAATTCAGAGGGGCTCCGTTTACATTACAATAGCCTCGATTGCTAGACAGAGGAGTGTAAGAGAGGAGAATGAAATTCTGCTCTAACCTGAGAAAGTCTGCAGTGAGCTCCAGCTGGGCTGCATTTGCAAATCACAGCACATCAGAACAGCACAAGTTAAATACAGTCCAGTCACAGTGGCACATCATAAATAGCAAATAATATAAAAAACTGTGTGCGAGTCATCCACCAGTCGTCATTTATACCCCCTAAACACAAAAGGCAGCATTTTGAGATATTCAGTATTTCCCGTGAAATGACAATAAAATGTGAAGTTTTAAAAAAAGATGCAAAATGCATTATAAAAGTATTGCATGACTCAATTTATACAATAGAATTATAAACGAATTTAAGTTGTTGTTTACCAATGATCTTCCTGTCAGTCGATTTTGAATACTGGATCAACTGATTTATTAAAATGAGTCAAGATATCTAGTAAACGACAACTTAGATTTAGTATTTGTCACCTTTTCATTGACTTTAAAGATGTGTATAAACACTTCTTAAGTCCCAGTCCTTATTCACTTTCATTATGTAAGAAGTCTGCATATGTAAGAAGTTTTCAGTCAGAAATTGCTAGTAAACTTTTCAAACAAAAATAAAAAGAAATGCTAAACATAAAGTAAATGTGAAGTCTTTAAGTATAAAAACTGAAATAGTTTTGTCCTTGTACAAAGTACTCTAACAATCTATATTTATAACTAATATGAGTTTTGTGTGAACTGATCCTTTTGCGCGAGTTTTCACCTTTTATTCTGCCTGCTGGCCATCATTGCACATACAAACCCACGGTGTGCACTTTATGTTGTCGAAATTATTCTTACCATGCACAGAAATATCAATTAGCTCACCACACCTTCAACTCTCTCTCCCTCCCATCTGTCACTTTCTCTCTTCCTCTCACACATACACAAAAGTCTGTATACACACACTCGAAGGTATATGGATGGCCTCGGGGTTAGACATGATCACAGCTGCTACTGGAAACTCCCAAATCAAGTCAGCCTGCCTGAGCTGCATAGCCCTTTAATAATTAGCAGGTGTGTGTGTGTGTGTCTGTGTGGGTGTACTAAAGGCATAATTTAGTGCTTAATTCTGCTGCAGTCCAATACAGGGTATATCTGACTGTTTGCCTCTTTCTCTGGCTGTATCTTCCCGTTGAAGTGTGCGTGTGTGTGTCTGTGTATTTCAATTTTGGGCAATCTAGCTCCCCTTTCCCTGCACCTTTAAGAGCGCGTGCCTGTTCTCGTAGCTGAAGGTCACTAAAACGCACAAAAAGCTCTCAGCTCTGCGGTCCAATATAGCGCATGCGCAGTGCCTCGGGACTCATACACTGTCAGACTGCAATATGGCGAGAATGCCTGGCAGCGGGGACCACTGCTGTAGAGATGATGAACCGGACCCGATGGCGGGGGAACGGGAGAGAGACGGAGGCTCGGGCGAGGAAGAGGAGGAAGAGATTCAGGAGATCCAGATCACAGGGGAAGAGGGAGAAGTGTCAGAGGAGGAAGCCGAGTTAGAGTGGGAGGAGTGCGGGGAGCCCGACAGCTGCGCTGCTGCCGTGGAAACGGGGGAAGCGGTCCTTATGCGCAATACGGACCAGCTCGACCCAGCGGCGGCGGGGGACCCGCTTTTCGCCGCTCTGGACGCGGGACCCGAGGGAGACGTGCACCGCTCCAGGCTGAGCGAGAACACGCGCCTGGCCACCCGGTACGCGGTGCGAATTTTCCGGGAGTACCTGACGGAGAAGGCGCAAAGTACGGACTTTGAGAGCATGGACAAGCACGCGCTCTGCAAAGTGCTGCGCTCCTTCTACTCAGAGGCGCGCTCCAAAAGCGGACAGCTGTACAGCAAGTCCTCCCTCATCAGCATCCGGAGCTCGCTCAACCGCTATCTGAACGAGCCCCCCTTCTGCCGCACGCTGGACCTCACCAAGGACCCCGAGCTGCGCAGCGCCAACCTCGCGCTCGCCGCGGTCATACGCAAACTAGAGGAGCAGGGCGCCGGTCCCGTGGTGCAGAAGCAAGCCATCACGCGCTCCGACCTCAGAAAGCTCTACACGTCGGCCGTGTTCAGCGCCAGCTCTCCGTTCGGGCTGCTCAACAAAGTGTGGTTTGAGACTTGCATGTACTTCTGCACGCGGGGGCGGGAGAACCAGCGCGAGCTCGAGGAGGACTCTTTCGGTCTGGCCGCGGACGAGGACGGACGCAAGTTTGTGTACTTCAAAGCGCTCGGGCCGTACCACAAGTCCCGTTCCGCGTCCTGGACGAAGAAAAGAACGGACACGGACGACGACAACCTGCCCCGCATGTACGAGACCGCCACGGAGTTCTGTCCCTACGCGAGCTTCGTCAAGTACCTCTCGAAGCGCAATCCTCTCTGCAAGGCGTTCTTCCAACGCCCGCGGGATCACTGCAGCGATACCGACACGACGTGGTACGAGAATAAAGCCATCGGTAAGAACCTGCTGGGCACGAGGATGCAGATGCTGTCGCGTGCCGCCAAACTGTCAAAGACCTACACCAACCACTGCATCGGCGCCGTCTCCATAGCAACGCTCAACGGCATTGCGGGCATCGGGTCAAAGTTAATGCCTCTCCGCGTCTCTCCGGAAACGGTCAACGGAGGAGCGCACCTGCAGCACGTGCTGCGCTGCGAGGACGAGCTCGAGCTCAAACCGCAGAAGGTGGTCAAGCGCTCGCGGACGCTTGTCTGTCCGGTGAGCGCCGCGGAACCGGGGGCATCGCCGAAAAGACTGTGCGCGCGCGCGGACACTCCGGCTGTCACCGCGCTAGTCTCCACTCGTTGCGAACCCAACGGAGAGAGTCCTCGTATGCTGCCCTCACAGGTAACGGCGATTTCATGTCTTTAGCACGTCGAAACGTTTTTGACACGTGACACGCTCTTAAAATAGCGCTTCAGATGAGTTTTACCAGCGGCCCTGCTGTCTGTCAATCACATCAATCAGAGGAAAATGGGCTTTTCACACCGAGCATATTTATGCAAATTTATCATTTGAAACAACAACGTGGGATGTCAAATTTGACTCATCTGTGTGTGTCATGTTGCATGGAACATTTGTCAGCAAATCCCTCATTTACTTCTTCATTACAATGTCAGTTTGAATATTCTGCTTAATCTTGGGACAAAGTGCGATTTCAGAATAAAACGTAACCTTGTGCCACTTGGTCAACACAGAAAGCAAGTAAATTGTACTTTTTCATTTCGTTGTAATTTTTGGACTTAATATGCGTTTTTTTGAGGTCTGTTATTAGATTAATACACCTTTAATGTCATTTTTTTTACTAACTCCCCGTCTTTATGAACAAGTCCATCATTTCCATCTTTGCCGAGGGGCAGATCGCCAGCGGTGGTCCATTTGTGGATGTGATTAAGATTGATTGGTTCATATGTTGGTGAATATTATTATGCTTTGTAAGTAGGCTGCTCTAAAACAGGCGCTGAATTCTTCACCCTTCAGCATGAAGGTGAGTGTGAAAAATAAAAGCACTCGTTGCCTGCGGAGGCATGAGCTAATATTGCACCTGTGCTGGGCTCCAGCAAAAAAAAAAAAAAACATTCACTCCTAAATATAATGCCTGAGACGAGCTGTTAAGTGTGTACTTCAGCTGCATTACACTATATTAATGATCAGAATTAAACAGTGCTACTACAGTACCTAAATATTCATCTGTGAGAGTTTACGCATGTGCTGTTTTAATGCAACTCCAGCCATATTGTGACTATAAATATAAATTTTCAATAATTCTTTTTTCTCTATATATATATGTTACCATGCCCCAAAATCTCAGCGTGCATCTGTCTTAAAAAAACTAAAAAAACTTTGGGGTAAGTATGTATTAGCGACACCTAGAGGTGGAAGAGAGTCCTGGAAAACAAGGAATTGAAAGGCCTCGTCAATTATGACACTTGATAATTTCACATTCGCATCCAATTATATCAGGTTCCCTCCTTGCTAATTAACCGATGTTACTGATGTTAAGTGTGTCCTCACTTTCATATCTTCCTCGGTAGCTGTACTGGCAGAGATGTGGTGACATGACTCAGGGGCGTAGCACCAAATTCTGGGCCCTATGCACAAGCAGTGGCCACAGGCCCCCGTAAGCTCGAGCTTCACAACTATCTAAGACACCATTTAATACATCAATCAACCGGTGCATTTACCCAAAGTATTAGCATTTACATTAGTTAACAACATTTATTGTGATCTTAAAATTTTATTTAAAGGAAAATAAAATTTCACTCCTCATGGGCCCTCCCCCCACTTGGGGCCCTGGTAATTTAGTCCCACTTTTCACCCAACTATGTCACCCCTGCATGACTTAACGATAAAGAGTCTGACTTTGAAACTTTGAGAAACTTTTTTTCCTCATGCATCCATATTATATGCATTATTTAGGCGTGTCATTGCACGCTACTGCTCAAAAGTCTCTTACGCTCAACAAAGCACACCATTTCAGAACTACTCTAGTCTTCAGTTCATGCACATGATGCTTATGATACTCCATTATAACACTGACAGCTGTTCAAGAAATTCTTTAATACACTTTATAATAGTAGTATGCATAGTCATATTCAAAAGCAAGCAACGGCCTCTTTTTAAGAATTAATTCTTATATCAAACATTTAATTGTCTGTTTACTTATTCATCTCTATAATAAGCTCTGTGATGATATGTAGATATCCATTGCAACGTTTCCATTCCCTTTTATTTTAACGGTTTTCAACTATATATCTTACAAACTCTCTTTCTGCCTCTCACTCTTGATTCACAAATAATCTACAGAAATATTCCAATATACTGTATGTACATTTACCCATCACCATAAATGCTGCAAATAGCTCAGCTTTGTTTAAACTCTCTCAAATCACTACAGCAATAATTAACGTGCCCTGCTTGTTAATTTGGAGAATCTTTATATAGTACACTTTAAGTTGGTGTCAACATCTTTCCAATTAGCTAATGGCAGAGCCAATAGCTCACCCTTCTCTGGCTCCAGGCACCATCCGTGACAGTGGAATAATAAATAGGTTTTGTTTATGTAACACTTGTTTTAACTTTATTGGGTTGGACTTATTGACTGCACTGGTCACTGAACTAGCTTTGTTCTTTAAGGCACAAATATATTACGTTGGCTGTGTATATACTGTATATAAGTTGACTGACAATCTTATTTCTGTCAATAGCCAAATCAATAAAAGCAAACATTTTCAACTCCATGCTCTCATTTCCTCATTGTCTATACTGCAAATATAAAATTAGCCAGAAAATAAAATACTTTTTTTTTTAAGTGATGGACAAGAAAATGGCTTTTTGACCCAAGTTAGTCTTCCCGTAGGCATAGCGCCCCACTCAGCCACCATTAGAAAACTGCAGCCGCTAAAACACCCAGTTGTGCCAGAGATGTTTATCATTAGTGCTTTAATGTGCTAGCCTGGATGCATGTTTACTTGCACATGTTCTGTGTATTACCAAGGGTTAATGTTGTTTTTCAGGTCGCTGTATAAGCCAGTCGGCTGTACTCATTCTCCCAGCATGTTTCATTCTGTAATACAGTGGACTCAGATATTGTTACTCCGCTCTGGGCAAAAAATGCATTGATAGTGCACTAAGTACACAAGTATACTTATGTTACAGTTTACTTTTTCCAGTTTTTCATCTTTAAAGGAAAATCTGCCCATGGCTGTTTCATTGCGCCTCAGTAGAGAGTGACCATTGAGATTTAGCAAGCAGTTATTTCCCAGCACAAGCAGATATTATGTCAGACGAAGCCCATGGAACAAGCCCCTACTGATGCTAATGAGAGTGGTGCTACTGTAATGTTGTGTAGAGCTGACAGCCAAATCCCCATTAATGCCATAACGGGTCAATTTAATTATTTCCACTTATGTTGTAATGTAACTGTCAAGGTAGAAATGATTATCTGTGTTTATGTTGTAGACCATTTAGCACTGTGCTCCCGTTCCACACTCATGACACTTTAACCAAATGAAGAGGCTGCTTCAATTGTTTCGGTTGAAACACTTTCCTAGTTGAGTTTAGAGAGTGCTATAAGCGAGCCATTTAAAAGTTGATTCCCAGAAACACTCTTGCCCCGTGGCATTTTTTTAAACCATGCTTTGCCTGAATTGCCAAACTACCTGTTTTCTGCACAGTGGGAGTTTGAGGCAAAAGCGTTCAGGAAATTTGCGATTATGTTTATATCAAAAATGTAAACATATAAAGAGTTATGCTGAAATCAAACGTATGCCCTTGCTAAACGTAAAAACATTTTCCATTAGGTGCACTTACTTTTTCCATTGGCGACAATATCTTTGCTACAAAAAATCTGCAAGAAATCTAAATTGACACCTGTCTGTGTGATGCATGCTGCTTTTGCACAATACATCAATGTTATATTCCAAGGACAAAATAAATTTGCCTAATGGAAAAATTTAAACCAGTTGTGCCCAAATATTTACTATGAATTGCTGAAAGTAAATGTTGGGTTATATCCAACTATATTATTAAAATAGGCATTTTTAATGCAAACATGTTAAGAATTATTTAAGCTAAATGAATAAAGTGGCATGTTTTTATTCTGCACTATTTTTTCTGTTGTCTTGTAATATGTCACAACACACCAGCGCAGACCCTCAACTTTCACCCACGGTCCCATGAAATGTTTTTTTTTTTGGCTGATGTCACAAATCCTTTTACTTTTTCAGTCCCTCCCTTCCAACCACCTGACTCCATTCTGATCCATTTCATGACCAATTCGCATGACCCTATCAAATCAATTAGATTTCTATTAAAGTATAAAAAGTTCATAAAACTTCTTTCCTCTTGTCCTAAAGGCAGCATAACTATGTGTCCACTTTTTGCAATCCAATCAAATCCTGATGCATAAACTTTTTTTTTTCTTTCAAATGCTATTTGACCTCCTGCTATAAATATTAATCTTACCTATCTTTTTTTTCTCAGGAGAATCGCAGCAACAGTGTGGGCATGTCGACTCGGCCGATCTTGGCACATTCGCCGGTCTCCCCGCTGGGTACAGCGGGCATCCCCACACCCGCACAGCTCACGAAGACCAACGCACCGGTCCACATTGATGTAGGGGGTCACATGTATACCAGCAGCCTGGCCACATTAACCAAATACCCAGAGTCCAGGTAAAGTTGACACACAGACACAAAACCATATAGAAATAGGCTGGAAACTGATTCCAAACACAAAAATAATTGACTCTAAAGTTTTGCGAATAGAAAGCGGACTAAACTTTGAGCACCGCTACATGAATAGATCTCTAAATGATTATTATCAGCATCTAATAAGTTATATTGTATATAAATTAGTGCTGTGAAACAATTATTCGCATCAATAATAATAATAATAATGTTTTTGTTTGCATAGTATATGTGTACACTGTGCATATTTATTGTACTGTATATATAAATACAAACAGGTTATATAAATACAAACAAGATATGTTATGTTTCTATATTGTGTCTTTTGTATAATGTCTTTTTGTATAATATAAATTATGGGAATATGAATATATAAATGTATAAACGTAAATATTCTCAAAATATATACTGTATGTGTGTGTATTTATATATACATATACACATGTAAATAAAATATTTTCTTATTATTCTGGATGTGAATTATTGGGATTAATTGTTTGACAGCACTAATATAAATATATAAGAAAATATATTTGATTAGTTAAAAAACGTATCACGGTTTTCTGGCCACGGTAACGATCCGGTTTCGATACATCAATATATTACTGTACAGTACTGTATGTGAGCTCTAACATAGCGGGAGGTCAAATGCCCTTTCTATTTCAAGTTATAAAGGTACAGAGACAATATTAAATGTAAAAAAGGTACACATTTATTTTAAAAAAAGAACACTTATTTTTGCCCTCTTTCAAAAACAGACAATATAAAAAGTGCAATATAAACATGAACATTATTCAAATAAATATTGACAGCAACAAGAAAATACTTAAGTTTTCTAAACACACCATCAGAACAAACACCAATAACAAAATGTATCACTAAGTGGTGGCGCTTACTCGCGTAATCAAGTTCTGGAATAATTTTGCTGCTGAAATGTTAACCTAAGCAGCCTGAGCCGGAAACAGAATCGATTGGTTCGTCTCTCGAGTCTTCGGGTTTTTCGAGTCGTTCGTTCATCACGTGACAGCCCCATAAGCTTAACCTATGCAGCCTGAGCCGTGCGCGACTGAACGAATCACTCCCACGAGACGACTCGTTCTTCCCGAATCACATTAAAGATTCGTTCAAAATGAACGACCCATCACTAGTCGTAAGAAGTTCTGACCATCGCCTGATTGTCTATGCGCTTAATAAACAGAAAATGCCAATTTTAATTAAAATGTAAGTTTAATGCCTAAGGCTAAGTACCGAAATATTGCGTTTCACTTGGGTTCGATAAAGAACCGAAAACCGTTGCATCTTATAATATATATATATATTTATATATATAATGCACACATTTTAAATGGACAAAAACTTTATTGCATGTGATTAATCATGATTTATCGTGTCAAAGCACTATATTTCATCCATTATTAAAGAAGTGTAAAATTTGATATCATGTAGTCACAGCTCAAATCTTTAAAAAGAGGAAAGAAAAGAATCAATAAAAAATAATTGAAGCTCCACACATTTTGGTAACAATCTTTCCTATGTATTAGCTGAGGGAGGTCTTCAAAGTTCTTCATTTTACGAATCAAAATGACACTTTATTCCCCTGTACTCCAATTCGTTTGGCAGTCAGCCTAAAATTTCTAAAAAGCATGTCATCCTCTGAACGCGTCTGTTCACACACAAGTCCTTCATGATGTGTGGTCGCTCTATATGCGTGTGTTTCCTGTGTATGTGTGTGTGTGCGGCTTGTCTGTGCTCATTAGCTCACTGACCGGTATATTTCTGCAATGCCAAAGAGCATTATTGTCTTGTAGCTGCTGACTGAGTCAAACATCAGAGCACAGGCCAAAAGGAGCCCGGAGCTCTTTGAGCCAGACTAGCATCCTGTCTCACAACTGCTCACATGTCTCACACGGTTCCCGCCGCCCACTGTCCCTTACAGTGGCATACAAACACATATTTTCCCATATAGTATCAAACGGGTCTGGTATAATATAGTATAGTCCTTGGAAAGCTTTTGTAATTGTCAAGTAGATGTTTCAGAGAGCATTGGCATCGTTGACAGTTGTGATCCATTCCCCCTTTGGCTACTTTATCACAAACAACATCAATATGACAACGCACTCATCATGGAGCCAGGATGCAGGGCGCTGGATGATGACATTTGCGTCGTCAGGAGCAATGATGGTCGCCGCCTCCAGCCATGCCCTCCGTGATGCTGATGCAGATGTGGGCTACGGTTCAGGCAGACTGTGCTGACCGAAAGAACTGTCAGATCTGCTGCCGGACAGTCATGTATTTACATGAGCACACTCAGAGGATTGTTTTTAATGAATATTTTTGCACAGTGCTTCTCAAACTTCCATCAAACATCCAAGAACATCCCAGCAGCAACAACAATTTGTCCATTTATTTTCTGCAATCTGGCATCTCTTCAAATGCAAGCTTAAAAAAAAACTAAAAACTGTGATACCAACACTGTAATACATGATAGAAACATTGCTAATACCATTATTTATTGTAGTTAAGAGACATTAGTTCATGAACTTGCAGGCAGTGAATATATGTGTGTGTGTGTGTGTGTGTGTGCAAGAAACCTTTCATAAGAAAGCAAATCATTGATGTTGTTTGATTACATCTAAATATACAATTATCTGTCTGTTCCTCTCACAGGATTGGTCGTTTGTTTGATGGCACGGAGCCCATCGTATTGGACAGCCTGAAGCAGCATTATTTTATAGATCGGGACGGACACATGTTCCGCTACATATTAAACTTCCTCAGGACCTCAAAGCTGCTCATCCCAGATGACTTTAAGGTATTTAAATCTTACAGTTCATTATTATTAATGACGTTATTGTCAGATAAAAAAACAAAAGCTCAATAAACATCAATCCTATACACTGTCATTCTTTTCATGAAACACTGAAGTAAATGTACTTCAAAGAATCAATACACAGCAACAGCTCGTAGTTCTAAAACAAAATAAAAGTACCAGAAGTACTCCATTCCATTCCATAAGTATCACTTGTGCCATGTTTCTGTGTATCTGTGTGTGTAGGACTACTCTCTGCTGTATGAGGAGGCCCGATATTTCCAGCTGCAGCCTCTGCAGGCCGAGCTGGAGCGCTGGCGTTCGGAGCAGGACTCTAGGTACACATCACGCATGTGTGAGTGTGTGGTAGTGCGCGTGGCCCCCGAGCTAGGAGAGAGGATAACGCTCAGCGGCGATAAAGCCCTCATCGAGGACATCTTCCCAGAGATAGGAGACGTCATGTGCAACTCCGTCAATGCAGGCTGGAACCACGATTCCACTCACGTCATACGTTTTCCTCTAAACGGATACTGCCACCTCAACTCTGTACAGGTGGGTGACACCTTAAACACCACTCACACAGTCAATAACAATTATTTACTCATTTGCATAGTAAATATTAATTTTTAGGAAGTACTGACTACTTTTTTAATGATTTTTGAGAATTTGCGAGCCAAGTCAAAAATGTTAAATAAAAATGTGATGCACCTGTCCTGCTATCATGATGAAGTAAAACATTCTCATTTAAATAAGAGAAAAGAAAACCTTAAGTACACTGTACAAAATTGGGATTTTATTTTTTATATTTTTCAGATTATTGGAATACATTTATAGAAAATACAGTTTGAGTTTTTCACACAATAGACATTTATTTTTTGTTTTTCTAAGGGAAAGAATTCAGCTTATTCAGTTACAAAACTGTATGCATATTATTATTATAATAAGATGAAAATATCAAAATGTTAGTTTTATATGTATATACTTTTTATCATACTTTTAAAGGTGCCATAGAATGGAAAACTGAATTTACCTTGGCATGGTTGAATAATAACAGTTCAGTACATGAACATAA
>JAUMHQ010000083.1:7782732-7801055 GCA_032361165.1 Enteromius paludinosus
ACGACTCGTGTGAAGCAGTTCGAAGAATCAGTCTGTCTAAACCCCGCCTCTCCGTGAGCCCTCACTGCTGTGATTGGCCAGATGGAGCAGTCCTTTATGATTGGTCTACCGCTACAGCGTATGTAGGAAAAGGAAACGCCTATTGCCATTACAAGTTGTTTCGCGACGTAGAGCGTGGGCGGACATTATGCAAATATGTTACTTTGTGACGTGTGACCGTAACGGAAAAAGATTCGAATATCTGACGACTCGCATTTTTTTTCAGAAAGTTATGTTCACATGACACACTGCACCAAAGATCATATTTGAAAAAGGCACTTTAAAGTTATGTTACATTTATGTTTATAATGCATAAGACTTACTTTTTGAAGTCAACTTCTTAAACTGAGAAATCATCCACCACATTAAAAAAAATATATATTTTAGCAGCCAATTTAATGCATCATTGCTGGGGAACAGTAGCGTACATGTGGACTATTGTTATACATATTTCTTTTTTCTTCCCTTAGGAGGCCTTGACATGAGCTGTATGAACATCCCTTAAAACATCTCCTTTTAAAGAAGTCATATGGGTTTGGAACAGAGAACACTTTTTTGTAGAAAGTAGGCCTTTAAAGCAGACAGGAGCTGTTCGTAAATTTTACTGATAAACAATCCCTGTGAGATTTCATTGTTTCTCCTATGACTTTCAAAGATAAATCTCTGTGCGTTACCAATGTTATTCTGCTATCTTCTGTCCACTGGCTATTTGTGACCGTCCAGTCGGCTACTGTTAAGTGGAGTCATGAATTTCCCTGTACTTTGCCTCGCTGCTCGGGACACATCACATGATGTGTGTTTACCCTCGGCGGAGGAACAGTGTTCCCCTCACGTGGACCCACACCCGCATACCTGCCCACAGCACAATGTGCTGCTTCAGCAGAGAACACACTGCTAACTTTGCATACTAAGGGCAAATTACGAGCCCTGCTGCTGTTTTCCGCTTCTCGACCCCCTTTGATGTCCTCTGGAGTGTGTTTGTGCATGAATCAAAGTATCTGGAAGGTCCACTTTGACGACAAACTCAAACAGAGGCTTAAATCACACACATGCTTCTTATCTGTAAGGCTCCAAACCGCAGCAGATAAACCGACCTCATTACAAAAACAAACCGAACCCTGAGTGCTCAGAAATCCCCCCCAATTCCTCCTCCCTCTGTGTCTCCTGTCCTCTTTCCCTCTCTCCTTTTTTAGACACACGTTTCCACAAAGGCAAGTCGGCTTGACCTGGTTGAAAATGCAGGGCAGGTACATGGAGAAGGAGAGGAGCGAGTGATCAAAGTGAACGCTGCAATGCGATTGTCACCAATGCACTTGTGTCTAAAGGAGAGATCATGTGCGCAAGTGCTAAGGGATCAAAGGTCAGAGTTCATAGAGTCATTCTGATGTACAGATCTATACGGTGAGATGGGTGCTAAGCATCCATGAAACCCTGAGGACAAGGAAGGGATTGCATCACTCTGAACATGTTTAAAACTGACTTTGGGCCTTAATTGAGCAACAGAGTGTGACACAGGGCTCAATAAAACAAATTTGTGATACTGGTCCAGACGGATGAATAGTTCAGATTTTTGCTTGCCACACTTTCACTTTCCCTCTAAACCCTACTGAATATTAAAAACAGAAAGAAAAAATTTAAATACCAACCAACACCCTTTCAAACCGGTCCTGGGACATCAAACCATCCCATCCAGACAGTGCTGGCAGCCATTGACTTACATAGTATGGAAAATAAAATAAAAAAAAACACTAAGGAAGTTAATGGCTCCTGTTTGGTTACAAAAGTATTATATTGTGTTTTCCACAATATTAGGGTGAGTAAATGATAGAATTGTAATTTATCAGCCCTGAGAAAGGCTGAAAACACTGATTTAGTCAGTATCATACCTTTAAATCCAGTAAAACGGTATCCATAGGCTCTTTGGGATAAATATATCAGATTTGATTTTGGACAAGCCATTCAGGATGCTTTAGGGACACCAGAAACCACTGGACTTCTACCACAGAAATGCCAGTGTGTAGGGAAGTACCTTTAGCCTGTAGCTGCAAACAATCTTAATTGTGCTAGTCTACCTTTAGAGAACTTGAGCAAACGTCTTCTCTAAATCAATATGGAGGACAGGGTTTGCCGTGTACTTTGACCTAATCATTCTCTACACAAGTGGTTCACTCAATACAACAGATAAAAAGATCAGCGCTCATCCTCAACACGTAGAGCTCTCACTCGGTAGCAGTCATTACAGCCGGTTTTTGTCTGCCCTGTAGTGACTCACTGTGACGTTATGTAAAAAATTTCTGCTTCAATCTAGTCCTCCTTGATTTCCCTCCCTGTTCCATGTTTTTCTTTCGTGTTCTATTCAGCAGAATAATTATTCAGAGTCTCAGGTGAGGCCCAAAGGAGTGCCATTTAAAAGTATGCGTCAAATGCAAGAGACTACAACAAAAAGCAAGTCTATCAAGTGACAATCAAAATAAAAACGCAGTCATCAAATACACTCCAGACCCAGATGTTTGCTTTTCCAAAGTGGACAGCAAAGCTCTAAAAGTGGCAAAAAGTACCATGAAAAGTAGCTATAGGACTTCTGAAACTAAATACTAATGACTTTGCCAAATTCGTTCTTGTATTGCTCATCATATATTGGTATAAGGGCTGCACGATTATGACAAAAATAATAATTGTTTACACTGAATGATGTTTAAACCATTGTTTGAAGCAACTGTAATCCATCATTTTACATGAACATGAACAAGCTGAAGACACTAACTGAAAAACCTGTATTCCTTTTCTATAGTAGCCCTAAATGTCATTGGTTTATTCTTTAAATAAAAAAGGTAAGCTATGAATGGTATCACACTGTAATGTTATACTAAAACTAAATTTAAAAACCTAAGATAACATAAGTGGATTTTGAACAATAAATTGCCGCTCTGAACGATTACATAATTGTGGCATGCGTAATTGTAATTGCAATTAGAAAAATGATTCATTGTGCAGCCCTAATTGGTGTTAATTTTTTATGCACATTTTATGATGGATGAATGCACTTTTTTGGGCCTGAAAATTATGCTTTTTGTTATTTTTGTAATTGCAATTAGAAAAATGATTCCTTGTGCAGCCCTAATTGGTGTTAATTTTTTATGCACATTTTATGATGGATGAATGCACTTTTTTGGGCCTGAAAATTATGCTTTTTGTTATTTTTGTAATTGCAATTAGAAAAATGATTCCTTGTGCAGCCCTAATTGGTGTTAATTTTTTATGCACATTTTATGATGGATGAATGCACTTTTTGGGGCCTGAAAATTATGCTTTTTGCTATTTTTGTCACTCAACCATTCTCATTTTTATTGTACGGAAAGGAGCAGCCCGAACACTCTCCTAAACATCTGCTTTGCTATATGCCAGAAGTTAAAAAAAGTCACGTTTGCAGTGCAAAAAAGTGGTAATTAGCATTTTTGAGTGAACTATTCCTTTAACTAGTCCCAAATTCCAGGCCTTCAGCTGGGACCACGGCATCAATCATAAACAGGAAATGCAAGAGATTTATCTGGAAGTACATCCTGTAATGTTAGAACCACAGGAAACGGCTGCAAGAGAGAACAAAACAGCGGCACAGTGATCACACGTGAGTGCTCTGAATCCAACACAAGCTGCAGCACACGCTAACAATAGCCTGGCTTGATGATAACAGAAAGACTGCAAACCCCTAAAAAGATCTGAGTCATCATTAGACCCACGTGACGCACACAAAAAAAAATAAGCCAAGGAAGGGTTATTGAGGTCTCTTTGGCTGAGGAGGGGACGATGTACAGCAAAAATTAGATGCGGAGTGAAACACTATTTTTACGAAAGTCACTCCTTAGAGACAGTTCTGGTTTCCTGAGCCTTTCCTGGAAGCTGCACCGTCCTGCCCTGCTTCCTGTGCCACAAGTGACATTCCTGACAGGAGTCTACGGTAAGGAGGAGAACTTGGTTGTACGGAATGCTTAGATGAATACTTCCCATGCACATCCTCTTCCCTGTTTTTGTCATCAACTAAAACTAAAAAAGACAGTAAGCATCATTAAGTGGAGTTAAAACCAACTGATAAACAGGCAGGTGAACACAGGAATTTAACCACAGCCCTCCCATCAAAATAAAGCCTTATTTAGCTTCTAGTTCAAGCAGTGATGCATCCTATATTCTTTTGTGTAAGCGGAGTTAACTTCTGTTCATCTGAAGAAAAAGCAGAAGTTTTACACGGGATGCATTTTCCCAAGGAAATGAGTCAATGACACGACATTCATTTACAAGGGAGGTGTAACGACGCAGCAAAATGCTTCTCTCCCAATTCAGATATATCTGATGATCTGCGTCGCCACACCATCTTACTTCATGCTGAAGCAATAATTTCTCTTTTTAAATGTCATTTTAAAGCTGAAATCTTACTAGTCTGTAGATTACACAGACTTGTACAATGTGAATGTAGCTCGGTTTTACACCTGATCACAGGTCATATGTAAGTGCACAGTTAGATGGAGACTAAAGAATGCTATTCTTCTCTAAATATAAATATTTTGCTACTAGGTTGTTATTCAATATACCATTCATTAACAGCCTAGTGGCTCACAGTAGGTGTTTTAACATAAAAGACATAAGTATCTTTATAAATTAAGTCAACAATGGAGAAAACTAAACATTTTTACTTCCAGAGCCTGATTGTTGAACTCTGTACTTCAATTATAACCATGCACATAAATATACTTTTTAATGCAGCAAAACTGATTCAGACTTAAATTTGAAATTAAAGTTGGTTTTAATTGAAGTGAAGCTTAAAAACACAATATAAGGGTCTAACTAACATATTTTTTCATAACACGCGACTCTTTCCACTGAGAGCAATCTAATTCCACTGAGGTGTAAAAGGAGGAAGAGGAAAAGGCAAAAAAAGGAAAATGTAACCGTGATAGAAGACAGAGTGCTAAAGAAAAGTGCACTGTGCGTGAAGTGAATAGTCCAAGTGTTTTACTGCAGGAACGAGTAGCACATTCCCCTGTAAAACAAACGAGCCGTCTAAAATGCCTAGATTTGTGCCGGCCCAAGAATAGCAGTCCAACGCCAGGCCGAGATCCCCGGGGAACTGGCCGGGGGGAGAGAAGGGAAACTCGGATGAGAGGAAGGGGGTTTTGGTTTGCGGCTGCTGATAAGATGCTCGAGAGGGACATGAATACTTTTCTGATAGTTTAGGATTTTCATTGGACACACAAAATGGGTCATAGAAACAAAGCTCTGAAACACCAAAAACAAACCACACAATATGGCAAAGGCTGCACTGATTCAGAGGTGATTTCCCTGCACAACACGCCAAAGAAGGCAGCGAGGGTTCATTGGGTTCCTCACCTCTCCAAAAGCTCCCCTGCCGATCACTTTGAGCATCTCGAAGTCGTCTCTGTGAAGGCGCATCTCCTTCACTGTGGTTGTGAATGGCTTCACTGTGAAGAGAGATAGAGACAATTAGTTATTAGTTATATATATATATATATATATATTAGTATATATAAAAAAGCTTTGAAATGGGGAATGGAGAAAGATGCTAAGTAATCCTTAACATTGATGCACCATTATTAAAATATAATGTTATATATATAAAAATAAAAAATTTAATGTTAATATAATATTCACAATTTATAATTATGGCCATATAATAATTATATTGGATGACTAAATTAATTTATGTAAATGTATGTTTTTTAAATGTCTATATTCATATAAATGTATTACATAAGGCTTAATTTATGTAAAGGTGTTTATGTAAATTTAAGTATAGAATAGAAAACTGCTATGGTAATAACTTGATCATCTCAAAAGTAGCAGTATATGAGTACACGTGCTACTTAAATTATGGATTTTGATCTTAGTGTCACCACGATCTGTACATGAGTGGAGCTATAGTGACTCCATCAAGTAGAGATTAAAGAAACAATGTAACCTAAACAGTGTGCGTTAAATTTCATGTTGTCAAACTGTCGTCCCGTCTGCTTTACGAGGCACTGCTGGGGGCCTGGCGAGCACCCAAAACACGGCTAAGCCAGCATGAACGCCTCGCCATATGAGGACATACGCAGAGTCTCATGTAGTTACAAAAGACATATATCACTCATAAGGGCTCTAAACTCTAAACACAAGGCAGGCCTGAGCCTCAGCCGTTCAGACAGAACCGCACGCTTGGAGCAGCATGGAAAGAACATCATCTGCTTTTAATGAGAAGATCCCTCAAAGTGGCCCAGCATCCATCGACAGCTTTATAGTCCAGCGTGCACGAGGCCAGCATATTGGTATGTCACTCCCAAGACAGTAACAGCAAAAAGATAAAAGTCTGATATTATCGTTTATTTAGGAAGCTACTAGTACTGACGATGCTGATTCATATACCGAGGGTGCACCACAGTGTATCATAACCCAATGACCATGCAAAGCAGCTCTTCCTGTCACCTGCTCTCAGCATCAGACGGGATGGCATGGGCCATTTAGCAAATGTGTGATGCAACTTCTGAGAATTAGGATGCATAGCTTCCCAGCATGCCACCAGGATGCATGAGGCATGCATTGTTCACTATTGTACAGTAGTATAGTGTTAGTGCTGTCAAATGATTAATCAAGATTAAATGCATCCAATTTAATTATTTTTGTTTACAGAATGTGTGTGTACTGTGTATATTTAAGTACACAAATACAGTAATTTCAATTATAATAACAATAAATGACATACATACAGGCCCTAAAAAAAACTATAGAGAAGCAATACTTTTAAAAATCACTCCTTGGGGACAGAAACTGCCTTTCATATTCAAAATTGTATGCTTTGTTTTTCATACATGTAATCTGATAATCCTCTCAGCCCCCTAAATATAATGAGGCATTTCTCTAAGTCTCCATGTATTCTCAATTACAGTAAACTCTCATCGCTCACATGCTAAATGATTATGGCAACATCAGAACACCAGCTGCAGGACTGAAAATATGAAAACAAGCTGCTAAAAAAAAGTTCCTGCGGCCAACAGAAACAAAGAGGCAAAAGTGAAACTACGAAGTCTGGAGTCCATCGCTGCTCTTACAGGAAATTATAAATCATGGCTTTAGCAAAAATATTTCACATTGATAATAATTATTAAAAAGGCACAATATGTACGGTTTTTGTTATATAATATCCAAAAAACCACTTGCACGGTGTTATATATTTCATGCAGTTGTGTACATGCATGATCTCAAAAGTTCTGTAGGATTTATAAACTCAAAGAAATTCTAATAATGATTTAAATAATGAGCCGTCCCTGTTCATTGTCGCAAATCAATGACACAAAATACGCGTTATCCTCGCATATGAATACTACGGACACACGCGTGGACGAATGCGGAAGAGGTAGTTATTTACTGTGCATTTCGATATCATGGATCATGATTGGACTCTCCACAATCCTAAAAAAAACATAGATGTATATAAATTCAGGAAAGAAGATATTGAAACAAATAAACGAGAATGAATGGAAATGAAGAGAACCCAAAACCCAAAACCCCAGACTGGACAGAGACTCCACGCTCTCATGTGTTTTAATAGACAGGTAAGCAATTATATATTATTTATACTAAGTAATAATCATGTACAGGTGTTTAGATGATTGAACGGATATAAATGAGCTTTTCATCTGTGAACATGATTTGTGAAAACGGCATGTCCCAGTGTTCTATGCTCCGACAACAGAACTTCGCCTCTGTTATTGTTTTGAAAATGTGAACTCAAGTACATATTGTGCCTTTAATTGAGTTATTATTACTAAAATGATTTCTGAAGGTTCATGTGATACTAGTAATGGCTGCTGAAAATTCAGCTCTGGCATTAGAGAAATAAATTATAAATAAAAAAAATAAAATACAAAAAAAAAAATGGCAGCAGCTAAGTGATAGAGGTTATTTACACCAAGTAAAAATAGAATATTTTCTAAGAAATAGATGCTATTTACACTGTTAAAAAATACTACTTATTGCAATTATCTGCATATCAGTATTATATAGGGCTGTAACGATACACGATATGAAACCGAAATCATGACACTCAGATCCACGAAAAACATATATTATTAATAGATATATATATATATATATATATATATTAAAATAGAAAAAATACATTAGAAGAATGTAGAGAAAAAAACAATATACAAATGACAATTTTGTCTGATCTCTATCAGTTTTCGTATAAATGTCTCTGCCTGACACGCTGGATCACTTCCTGCATCCAGAAGAGTTTTGCGGTTAGCATGCACGCTCCATTAGACATGACACTGGAGCCCTGCGCACAAAGATTAGACCGTGATGGATGAAGCAGCGAAGCATCCTCCTCATGCATCAGACACTGTAACTGCTGCTCTCATTAATACCTTCACACACATCATCTAACGATGTCTTCATGAAGGACACGCCTGACCTGACACATAAAAGCTCCAGCTTTATGAGTTTAAAATAGACTGCATTATCCCATGTGTGTCAGCGCGGAGCATCTCCAATCAATATGACACAATTAAATATTTAACAATGACGAAGGGTCACAGCAAAACTAAAGCCAAATGAAAATGTATTTCACCCATTTCTCTCCCCTTGTGCTTTATGAGTACTAATAAACAGACAATATGCAGCAAATAAGCAACTAGTTAAAATAGAGGACTAGACCCTAACGGAACTCACCTGTACATGTTCAGGACTAACAACCGTGTTCTTGGAGCACATGCGCTGTGTGAACGGAACAGGACTCCTCATACACTGCACAAACGCGCATCTACCGGGTGTTACGTGTTTTTATGTGTGTTTTGTGTAACTTATAGTAATGGAGAAATGAGCTGCGTGATACCGAATCTCAATCAGCTGTTAAGATGCGTTGCAGCTGACACCCAGAGCCGTAGATCACTGACGAGCTATGCAATTTTGCGCTCAAAATCGGAGCTCTTTGTATCAACTGCAGCGCATCTTAAAAACAGCAGACTGAAATTTACCGCTAATCAAAGAACCGGCTTTACTAACGCGATGCGCATGCATTAATCGACAATTAAATCGCCCAGCCCTATCTGAAAGTTTTATTAGATCTCGTCAGTTTTCCACCGGAGCCGCTCCCGTCAGCGAATGCTGCTGTCGGTTAATGAAGGTTTGATGAAAGAACTCGCGCCTCAACTGGACTCCTGTCATGTCAGAAAGTGACTTTTACGGACGTTGCCATCTTCAACATTAATTGGGTCACTGTTGCTAACTTTCTTGATTTATTCTTCATGTAAAATAGCTCTCGTATAGGCCTATTTATCCTTTATAATGTTTTTTTCTCTGGTCGCAAAAGTGCTGCAGGCGTATGATATGAATAGATATGACCACGTGAATCTTCGCCTTCTGTTTGCTAGTTCTTGCGAGTGAACAATGAATCCGCAGAAAACAAATATGACTATTTTTAACGGGTCGCAGGCGCTAATCCTTTCTAATTTAATTCAATTCTCATTTAAAATAATGTTGTTGTTAACCGTTAATAATCAGTGAACGAGCGTCAGTTGTTGGTTACGATAAATAACTGAAATGAGCATCCCTAATCTGAGCTAACAGTGCAACAAACGTGTTAACTAGTTAATGCAAAAGTGAACTAGGGTAATATTACTCAACCCAAAAAAAAAAAAACAAAAAAAAAAAAAAAAGAGAATTGCTAGTAAATTCCACAAATAATTACAAAGAAATGGCAATAACATTGAACTAAATTGTGAAATATTGAATTTGAACAACTGGAATATTTCCATCCATTAAGGTTCAATGCTTCATTTACAAATTTGTTTTTTCTTTACAATTTGTAAAGGTGGTTTTATGGTCATTGAAGTATCTCACTTCTCTCCTCACATAAATAACAGACTTACAGAACCAAGGGCATTAACCTTCATATACAGTTGTGTTGATTAACTGCATGAACCAGAGGAATATCATAGAGCCCCTCGCCTCCAAACGAGCAGCGATTTGTCCGACTGTGGCTCTCTAGATGGAAATTTTCCCAACAGCACGCCCCTGTAAGCCTATAAGCGCATGATACCGAAGCAGTCGGAACAGATGACCAAAAGGACAACATTAGTTTTACATTCACAACTAACTGAGTCATTCATTGAAGTGATATTTTGCAACTGATGAGATGAGAAGACTATTGTTCACAGTGAGCCACAGAGAGCAGGACGCTTTCCTCCAGCTCGGGATAACACAGCCCACACTGTTCTGACATATCCAGCAGGTCACAACACAGAGCGGGAGAGGCCACATCACGATCAGGGGATGAGAAAATGTTTATTACCAAGCCACTGGTTAGTGCAGTCACGAAAAATGCCATTATGCACCAAATTATGTGCATCGAGAGAACCAAGAATGCGTTGCTTGAAATAAATTGAGTTCTTGAATGCAATGAAAGAGATATTTGTACAAACAAATTGCAATCTGTGGGTGATCTGGAGAGGACTTTATTTCCTCTTCCTTTGACTAGATATGATTATATTCTCTTAGAAATACCTTTTTCTAATATAATCCAATAATGCTTGTATTTCACAAAGTGGAAGAACCTAATATAAGTAGGCCAATATTATTACAAATAATGCCATGTGCTATAATTTAACTGAATTGTATAATTAAATATATAATTAAAGATGAAGTGTGTATTTTTTTATAGTGGTAAAATACCAGTAACCTACTTAGTGTAGTTTTAAAATATATCCAATACTACACAAATATAAACTACGGTTTTGGGTCATTAATATCTTTAGCAACCGTTTTCAATATTTATAATAATAATGATAATAATAATAATAACTAAAATCAGCATTTTAGATGTGACACTAAAGGAAAATATTTTAATGTATATTTCTGATCTAATCAAATTTAGCCTTGGAGAGCATACAAGACTTCATACATAGAACTTTTGAACAGCAAAAGTGTTCAAATATATAAAATTGAAACCTTTTTTTGTTTAACTTTACCTGGTTTTGAACATCCACACGCTCTTCACTGAACCAGACACTTGAAAATGACAGACTCTGAGACCCAGATCGGCTCTGGAGCTCAAAGTGCTGCTCTAGACGCCGATTCTCCCTAGTAACACATCTTTTATTTATTAATTAGCCTGGTGAGCATCTTAACAAGTGTGCCATAGACCAGCATACATAAAACAATGTTAAACCTGAGATTCTCATGGTATATATAAGCAGGTGGATAGTATTTAAAAAGCAATGCACCAGTCTGTGAGCACAAATAACGCATTGCACAGAAATCCTAAGCCTATGCACCACTGCATCCAGTGGCTGCTGAAGATGAATCTTTATCCAGTGAGTAACAAGCATATTCACTCCGAGACCGCAGACAGGAGCCGGGGAGCAGAAAATGGAGGCATCATGAGGCACAAGTCCCCAAGAACACAGCCCTTCTGAGCTACATCCACACCAGCAGATGATCACTGCTAGTGCTGCTAACTCACCTTTCATTCAAAGAAAAACTAGGTTGAATGCTTCAAATGCAAGACCAAGTCTGTGCCGTAGCGTTGAACAAGCATTTAAGGAATGATCACCGAGGGACACATTAAAAATCCAAACCAGACTTTAATGGAACACATTTGCAGCCTGGAAGCGAGAAAAGCCACTGGCACAACAGTCATTTTTCAAGTGGGTTCATGACTTTAACTCTGATCAATCGGACTGAATGAGAGACGTGTACAGTAATCTCTGCTCAAGCCACTTGGCCAAGGGCAAGGGTTGAACTCTAAAGACCTTTCTTGGATCATGCACTGGCATGACAGCTACTGTAGTACCAGTGTAAACTTACATTGCATTCATTGCAGCACTGACGCAATTGAACTATGACTAGGATCATAGAAAAAGGCAATTAAAAATCAGTGGAAATATTGTGTGTGGGACACTAGGGATGCACAGATATTACAAGTAAGATGATAATTACTTTCCTATTATAGCCAATTAAAGGCTGATATTAAAATGCTGTAGTTTTCAACATAAATTAAAAATACTAAAAGCTTAAAGAGTGAATGTTGTAAGAAGTACATCGCTATTACATATAAAAAAAAAAAAATCATCATTGATATATTTTTTTTAAAATAGGTCTCATGCAGCAAGCTAATGCATTTAAGTCTCATCAAGTCACTGCATTTAAAAAAAAATAGCGAGAGAGAAAGCAGTGATACAACTTAACGCATTACAGCTATTTTCTATTTTAATAGATTTAATAATGCCATTTAGTATTCCTGTGAATATAGTATTACTCCAGTCTTCAGATATCATTCTAATATGCTTATCCACCTATTTTTATGCGCATTTTGGGATATTGCATAAACGCCGGATCTGCATAAATTCTAAAAATGTGCACAAAACCTTAGTCAGATTAATTGTTTTATCCGGTAAGAAAATATGCACATAAACTACAAATGGAAGCACTTGCAATGGGACAGGGTGAACTCTCACGGTGCAGCATCTGAAATGCTATTTTGTCATGCTAAACGGCTTGAGCAAAGCGCTTCATTACAATTAACTCCCAGAACTCTCTTTACAAACAGCAGGCTCCAAAAACAAGATAATGCTGCATGCTCTGAAGCTCTTAATTTACTGTATACAAAAAATATAATATACCGTACCTTCTCCTACTGCAGCAAATGTACATTTTCTTCATATTTAGCGAAAGATAATAAGAAAATGGCGTTTTTCGTAACATTGGATGAAAACAAGCTAATGTTGAAAACAGCATTTGTGGGAATTGTGATACATTTTTACAAGAATTCTTTGGAATCGTCAGCAACATTATTTCTACGTTTTTACTGGAAGTAGCTTGATGATACGATGAATAAAACTGTGAGCTTGATCAAAAACACCTCTCAACTTTTCAATAAAGACATCACGGACCACATGAAGACCAGCATATGATCTCGGACAATTCTTGGGAGGACTCACTGTGGTGTTGTCAATACCGTGAAGAGTGCCCTATTGATGGGCTCAATCAGTGAGCAAGTCTGACCGCCACTAAATGGCCCATTAAACATTGATGAGGAAGTCATCCTGAGACAGCCGCAGAGGGACTGATGGCTGCTGGACAGTTTGGCTGGTTGCAGGAGGTAAAAGCATCAGGGCCTCGCCCCGGGTTAATCCATTATCCTGCACCAGCTGCCACACACTCCCAGCCCCCACCAAAACAGCCATTTACTGGCAGCTTCCTGCTGAGAGACTCACTGCTGCGCAGACCGATGCTGGACGCGTGGCTGGATCACCACACCGGCTCACCTAGTTTAGATGTGGGCTAGATATGAAGTTAGATGGCAGAAAGGCAAACATGCTTTTACGATCAACATTTCCTTCAATACTGCTTTCAGGGGAAACATACTTCCTCATACACCATTTCAGAAAAATTAAAACGCTCAACATTAAGCTTGTCTTTCAGGTTCAGACAGAAAAGACACAAAAACAGATGTTTCCTGTAGAAGCCTTTCACTAAGACCACCTGTCTTGTCCCATATAGTCCTGTAGTTTAATATAAAATAAGGGGCAAAGGTTTATAAAAACCTTTTTAAATCATTTGATTTGAATGATTTTTTTTTTAATGGTTCATAGACAGACTGTCGTTTATGCTTCCTCCAGTAAAGCAGAGTGAAATCTCATTTTGGTAACAGGTTTATGCTTTTTTTTTTATGCTTACAATAATAATCTATTCAAAGTCCACACTCCGATCTTATACATTTTGCATCTGCTATCTCGAGCTCAAATTCTCATTTTTGAAAGCTCATCTCAGATTTCTGCCGAACAAACCAAAAAAAAGAACTTCTACACTTCCACTTATGGTCCTGTCCACAACTTCACTTTTTGTGGGTAGGAATAAGCTAATATGACATTGAGAAAGCTCAATATAACACGATTACCATCACCCTTCCTCAGAGTCATAAACCTGAAATAGTAAGTTTAACCAGATGTATTGATGTCACTGTGGGGTGTATTGAACATACATAAAAGACAAAGATTTATGCAGTGCAGATGTGTGAATCATAGCAATACAGCAAAGCCTTTAAATCCTACACTTAATACCGCAATAACTAAATCAATAAATCAAAGAAAACTGTACAAATAAATTGTATTAATTTTTGCAAGCACATTTTACTTTGTTTTCTTTATATTTTAATATTTATTCTAATATACAATCCAAATTTATGTACTGTTGGGAGTTTGAATGAAACAAAAATGAAAAGAATTGAAGTGAATATTTGTTTAAACAATGTTTAAACTGAGAAATGTTAAAATTTTATGCACAAAAAGCTCATTTCAAATTTCATGCCCGTTATAGGTCTTGAAAAAGTTGAATAAAAAGCAAGAAATTTTTAAAGTATTCAACTGGGAGAACATCTAGAAACTAATTAAGTTCATTGTCATCAGGTTGCAATTCAAGTTAAATAAAAAATAAAAAAAAAGTGTTGCAAGCAAAATATGCACAAATATGCTGAAATCATTTACAATGTTTACATTTTTGGATGGTAAAATAAGCAGCATCAAAAAAAGCATAATGCATTCTATAAAATAATTGTAGTTTTCTCCAACAGCCATAAATGAGGTGATTATGCAGTAACCACAACAGGCCTAGAACTACTACTCTTAATACAAAGGTACAGATTTATCATTCACACCTACCAGAGTCAGGAAGGACAGCACAATACAGCTGCTGATTTAATCAGTGTGAACTGAGGGCAGATAACTACCCACGAACATTATCTTCCAACAGCAGAAAACCAGAACAGCAGCTGATAATAAGATCGTATGATGCAAAGTTATTTATTTTAGCACTACTGAAAGTTAAAACAACACTGACATCAAGATTACAACATTTATTGTCGTAACTGATCCAGCAAAAGCCACTGAAATCCTTATATGGACATTGAACCAGAATTCAGCTGGTGTTACACAATAATAAAGATGTCGAAGCCGGGTGGGGGGGGGGGGAGAGAATGTGGCCTCCCACCACAATTGGACTGAGGGTAACAGTCACCACCATTGGCATGAATGGGTCACTGACTTCTAAACAGACAACGCAGCGTGTCTCAGGGACGGAGCCACTCTGTCATTCTTTACTTGCGTCTTCAGCTGTTGAGGCAGACATTTACGCAAGTCACATCCATCAAACAAGACTAGGTGTGTTGCTTGAAAGTCTTGCCTAGACAAAATGGTGCATGCATGCAGATCCAATGGACAAATCAAATCAAACATGCTCTTTAGTCTTAGCAAAGCTTAACTGTAAAAAAAAATAAATAATAAAAGTCTACGCCGAAAACTGATACAGAGAGGTGAAACCCGAGGATGAGGGAACGAGGACTGTATTGAATAATTTTGAGGTCAAGTTTTCAATGGACCGGCTTTCATTCTCCAGCTTCGAAATAAGCTGTCAGGAACAGTGCATCTGCAGTATGTCAGAAAGAGCAGGAATAAAAAGACAAACATTCATCTGGAGTTAAAATGTCCTCAGGGGGTTGGCACTTCAACTAATGAGGATCCTGTCCATGCCGTATCATTGCGAAATTCGGAGAGGGAGTGCGAGAAGGCGCTTTGGGGTTATGACAAAAACAGCAAATCGTTTCTCTGGGCGAGTCCAAAAAAACTCAGAGGAGACGAGCAGAAAACATTTATTGGAGTCGTTCGGGCATGACAGATCTATATCTGGAAAAGAGAAGAGCGTGCCCTGCATTCCCAGCTTGTGCCGCATCTCCAATAAGCGCAATTGTTGCGTACGTCACAACGTGAAGTAGAGGCCTTGTGCCTATAGGCCAGGCTTTACAGGCTAATCTGTGTCATGCTTGCACCCGTCGGCCCGAAAGCAGGAGAAGGGGAGGAAGGGGGGGAGGGGAGGTCGCCCACACATGCCTTGTGTTGGGGGAGGATATTAGCAGGAATGACTGGAATTCTCTTCAGTCCAGCCACCGCTTTGGGTCAGGTGACTTTAAGTCCTAAGGGACAGCGACTTTGCGACGACCCTTTAATATGTTCATTCTGCAATCCGCGCGGTGGATTGCGATGTGTTCAAATCCCTGGCGTCTGCACATGCGTAAAGATCGGGAGTGAACGGCGTTTGTTTTGAAAGGCATTCCTGACACAAGCCTTGTCCTGACTCTGCACCTTAAGCACGCCGAGTACATGTCAGAGTGGTATGCAATGATTCAGGGTGGCCCGTGCTGTGAAAAGAGAGATGCCTCACACAGTGTAGACCATTTGGCCAGTTCACAGGCGGCAAAAGGACTCGTTTTGGACAGAGGACATACCAGACATTTCCAATGTAATGGGAGTTGCAGCTTGCTCATTTCCTCCTGTTAGGAGTGTAGCATAACCCAGGGCTGGACGAATTGGTCTGTTTGGCCCAATTAATGAGGTTGTGTCTTCTCAGAATTCGAGGGGGTGAAACGGAGATGTCTCACCAAGAAAGCATGAAAGTGGACCTACCTTTTGCTTTACCTGATTTTACATATGTGATCAACACTGTTTGAGCAACAAATCATGTTGAATGATCACGTGACTTCAAATACTGAAGTAAAGGCTTCTAAAATTCAGCTTTACCATCACTGGAATAAATTACATTTTATGACATGTTCAAATAATAAACATTTATTTTTACTTGTAATATTATTTCACAGTATTTCAGTTTTTAATGGTATTTTAATAAAATAAATAAAAATAAAAATCTTTGCATTTTGCATTTAAAAAAATGAAATGTGCACATCTGTGAGCATGAACAATAAAATGAACCATCTCAAACTATGAATGGTTTACTAGTCTGCCTAATTAGCATATAATTGCTGATCTTGCTGTGAAGAGTAGCGGTTTAATGGAAGACATTATGAGGGTCTAAATTAAGAAACATTATAGAAAGTACCAAAAAAAACAAAAAAAACAAAAAAAAACGTAATAATGATATTTAACATACCATAAAAGCAAAGAAAAATGCTTGGCAAGGCCTTTAAAACTGTGTGCGTGTCAGGACGGCAACCAGGAATGTCTTGAAAACGAGGCAGAAAGAAAATCTCAGCAGGTGCAAGACTTAAAGAGTTGTAAAGCTGCAAAAAGCGCCTGTAAACGGAGCACAGGGCCAAAACCCAAGCTTACACGACTCGATCGGAGCTTAAACGGCAGGGCCCACAGCTTTCCACCTTCTCTCTGGCTAGGAGTGTTTCTAACAGTGTCTCCAGTCGCTGCAGTTTCTTATTAGGTTATTTGCTGGTTGTTGTGAAAGTAGGCTAGTCAAAAACCTGCGGGAATAAGATGCAGCAGCTGCTGTAAATAAGGACAAGTGCATGTCTGCTGTACACAGCAACAAACAAGACTAATCCTTCATCAAGAGGGCACAGTTTGCCCTGGTGCCATGTTGAAGACCCCCCCTTTTTGAAACGCAGGCTCGTGAGGGGGGTACAGACTGTTTAAAGCCCCTGTTGGGAGATAGTATGGTTGACTTCAAGAGTCTATGATGTTTGAGGCGAAGCGAGAGGAGCTGCGTTGATCCCACGAGCGGATGCCAGCTGGGAAGCCAGGTACTGTTTACAAGCCCCACTCCCTATTTTAAAGGGGTGAAATACAATAGAGAGGCATAACCTGCTTTGCAGCTCCATTAGGACAGTAGGGTGAAGACGCCGGCGCAGGGCTGTTTGTGTACAAACACTGGGAGTAGGCCGAGGATCTGGGTGTTTCCTGTAGCTCAACTGCTACAGCTTGACTGGCATTGCCAAGGCCACAAGTTCAAATCCCAGAAAGCATACAAATACAATCCAGTGATGGGGAAAATATGGATAAACTGGGAGTAACTGGGAACTGTTTTTTAGAGTCTAACTAGAAATAATTTTATATGTATGTATTTGGCAGATGTTTTGCTAAATACTATGTTATGGATTGTGTTATAAAAAAAAAAAAAAAGACACATATATATATATATATATATATATAAATAAAATATAGATATAATATTTTTTTTTCAGAATTAAAAAACTATAGGTCTATTAAAAAATTGCTAAAAAACAACAATTAATTATAAATCTAATTAAAAAAAATAAAACTAAAAAATATTTTTTTTTCAGAATTAAAAAACTATAGGTCTATTAAAAAATTGCTAAAAAACAACAATTAATTATAAATCTAATTAAAAAAAATAAAACTAAAAAATATTTTTTTTTCAGAATTAAAAAACTATAGGTCTATTAAAAAATTGCTAAAAAACAACAATTAATTATAAATCTA
>JAUMHQ010000083.1:7841683-7857223 GCA_032361165.1 Enteromius paludinosus
TTTTTTTTTTTTACATAATATATGCATGTGTACTGTGTATATTTATTATGTATACACAAACCATATATATTTTGAAAATATTAACATGTATAGAATTTATATATTTGTATAATTCTATTTTATATTACACATAAATGCATTTAATATTTAAACATAACATATTTTTATTAAATATATACATGCATGTGTTTGTATTTAATAACCTTATTTTGGATGCCATAAATCATTTGACAGCACTGCAGCTGCTAATACTGCAATAAAACTGCCCTAATTTTTCACTGCAGCACACAGAAACGCTGGGACCAGCCTTCTGTAGAGTAAGTGACCAGATCCCTCTCTCTAACTTCCTCTGTGTCAGCAGCTCTGGGCTGACAGTGACACCACCAGGCGGGTTTTACAGCTCATTGTTTATTATATGCTGATTACCTAAAGTATAGTTTGAACTGCCCTGTGCTTAGTTTTATTGAATGTGCACTTGTAGTGGGTTTCAGATATTTTATTTATCAAGCAGCTGTACTTGCAGATAATAAAAATAAGGCTTAAATGCATGAATACTTCACATAATACATATTGTTTTCAAAGGTCAGCTGAAGTATATGTCTTTTTCACTAAACAATTAGCCTACTGTGTTGAATATGACTCGATCATCATCATCTTCCAAACAGTGTGAAGTCACTGTCCATTAATCTTATTCATCAAGCACCCACTTGTATTGTGGCAGGTGCCCTTGAATACCACTGTTTTATTCTGTAAGCCACTAACGGCTGTTGGCATGTTTGCTGGTGAACGTGAATGAGCAGACGATGAGAACAAATGCAGATTAACCCCCGCTAGCTGACATGTGCAGCAGCCTTCAAGCGGCCAAAGCGATTCGTCACTGGTCGTGAACGAGGTCCTTGGATGACTATGAGCAGGGAGATCCACAAGAAGGTGACATGCACTTGTCATGTGTCTCACGACATGACTCACCCCCCATTCATGGCATCTGAAAGAGAACCATTTAACCCTCGCAAGGCCCTCATTTCCTGTTTACACATCAGGATCTTGACTGTAAATTTTATTGATGCAAATAATATATCATTGTTTTTGTTTACTTCTCATCTATACATTAAAGTGGTCATACGGTGTTGCATGTGCTTTGTCAAGCTGTTTGGACTGAAATGTGTGTTGGGAGTGTGTGTACACAACCACCCTACAATGATAAAGATCCACAAGTATTTTTATTAAATAATAATAATAAGTTGCCCCTTCTGAAATAAAAAAAAAAGATCCTCTGAGAGCGCCTTGGAAAAAAGGGGCGGAGTCAGTGGAGCTCGTGAAGATTTAAAGGGGAAGTACACAGAACAGAATGATTTCTAAAGGGCTGTTTATGACAGGGTAAAATTAGCTTTTTTTTACTTTGTCTTTGAGAAATTTTAAAGCAATCAATATTACAAACTTTCCATTAAGATCCTAAAGAATCATATTAGCTTGTGGAAAATTGCTTTTGTATGACCCCTTTAATGCTGCGTTTTCGGCAAAAACTTTGGGACCTATTTACCACGAAATTCCTCAGCTACATTTTTAGTTTGCATGTGAAATATTAATTTTTCATAGAAAAATCACTTATATGATGGCCTTAATTTTATTTAAGTTGTTTCTGGATGTTGACCTAGGTGTTGGGTGTATAATTCTGCCATCTGTTGGTTAGAGATAAACCTATGGGGGTTACAGTTTAGATAATAATTGGTTTTGACCAGTAGAGGGCCCATAGAGACCCATTCATTTTACTGGTAATGGCCAACTGTGTGTATAAATGTGTCTGTGTCTAAAAAGTGCTGTCTGTGGCAAACATACCTAAGAGTATGTGTGTAAGTGTGTGTGTGCATGTGCGCATCTGTGGGTGTTGGTGTGTGTGCCAATGTCCTTGATTTAGGTTCCACAACTTCACATCTTTGTTCTGCATCTGTGGCTGATTTTATTTGCCACATTTTGTAAAAATGTTCTCTGTCGATTCCAGTTGGGTATTCATACATGTGTGTGTTGGGATTTGTGGTTTACGGGGACACAAATGTGTATAATGACATCGGTACTACAATGCAAACATGGTTTATGAGGACACTTCCTGTGTCCCCGTAAAACAAAAGGCTTAGAAAACATACATAAACAGTGTTTGATGAAATTCAAAAACTGTACACAGTTTCCTGTAAGGGGTAGGTTTAGGTGTAGGGTCAGTATAGGGCAATATCACATACAGTCTGTACAGTATAAACACCATTATGCCTATGGAGAGTCCCCATAAATCACAAAAACCAACATGTGTGTGTCTTTTCTACATTGCATTTGTACCATTTGGCATGTGGAGTCTTTAAAATCTTACATCATGTATACTACATATACATATATACTATATATTTACAATAGTGTATATGTATTTAAGTGACAGATGCAAAAATTTAAATATTATGAAATGACTTGTTTTACTAAAGCGCTTCAACACAGCTCATGCAAACCTGTTTTGATCATAATTACAGCTTCAATGTTATTTTGAAGTGAACTACTAGTGACCTCATGTGGTAAGACAAAATCAAATAAAAAATATCCACTAGATGGCACTGTTTAATTGATTTTGTGGAGTTTGGTTAATTCGGATATATATATTTTTTCTCATATTTTGTATGTATTATTTTTTGTTATAAAAAGCCAATAAGTATTACTGTTTTAAATAACTGTTTTGTATTTTATAATGCTATGTATTTCTGTAACGGCAAAGCTAAATTTCCAGCAATGATTTTTGAAGAATCATGTGACACTGAGTAAGAATTATTTCTTAATCAGTGTCACATGATTCTTCAAAAATCATTTTAACAAAACATAGCTGTTTAGCTTAGTTTTTAGCTCTGTATATTCTTCCCTCTTGGATTTTTATATAGATTTTCATCCTAACACCCCATTATACCTACATTTGCATCCACGTAGAGAATGTCTGAAGGCAGCAGTGAGAGGATTTCTGAAGAAACCACGGGGTTTCAGAGAAACCGAAGTAACCAAAGGACACTGAAGCTGGGGAGCTGAACAGCTGGGGGAGGAGCTAATCTATTTAAAAAATAGAGTAGAATGACACTCAGTGAGCAACAGGGAAACCACGTGGCTTAAAAGAAAACTAGGTGACTGAAGACAGCTCTGCAAGTCAGGACAGTTATTCAATAAAGCATACGCACTATGCCGCAAGCCTTATTTCACAATAACAATCTGTCACTGTGCAGCATCAACACAAAGAGGTACAATCCCATGGTCTGGAAAGAGCCAACTGGATTGTAAATGTCATTTTATATAAGGGCTGGGAATCTGACAATACCCTTTCTCAAATGAGTTGCAATTTATCAAAGAGAAACTTAACCAACATAACCAAAACAAAAATGACTATATAGAGTAAACTTACTATATTGGTTCAGTCATGCAGCTAGCATTACGATAAGAGATGTCTTCATTAATCCTGAAGGAAATTGTTTCTCCACTCGCTGCATATTTCCACAACTGCAGATACAATGAGACAAGAAGAGAAACAGAATAAATATATATATATAAGTCAACTAACATATATAAATAGAATAAAAAATATAAATATAAAATATAAAAAAATTTACAAAATACTGACTGTACAGAAAAGTGCAGAGTTGTCTCTTGACTTACATGATTGTCACTGCACACAAAATAATTATTGCACATAATATTTGAAAATGCATTTTGACAGATGCTAAAAAGGGGTCTCATTCAATTCTCCTTCTCCTCAGACTATTGTTTTTTTTATTGTTAATGCTGTAAACAGAACGATGTCTATGTTAGATTGCAACACAAACTCACAATAGCCTACATCTGCAGTATAATAGCTGGAAAACAATAGAACAATAGAATAGAAATGTGAAGGATTGAATGGTTATAATAGAAATTGTATAGGTTTGAATGAAAATGATAACGGTGTCTACTAGTATGTGCGGGGAATCTAATGGTGGGATGATAAATCCCGGAATTGGAAAATTGCCCAAAACACACTACATTAATATTAATATTATTAATACAAACCATTAGAATTTATGTGATGGTTTCTGTTGGGTTTCTATTGTTTGTCTTTTTTTTTTTTTATTGCAAGGTCATGTCAGAAGAATAGCATCATCGCCATTAATTAGTTCTCATTCAGGAAGTGGCAAACAAGATTAAATCTGCGATATTTGCTAGAGGTTAAAACATGTAGTTTTAGCTGTAGGGGTGTAAGGGTGTAGTTTTTTTCCACTAGCCTATACCACATGATGACATCAGCTTCATGCGCCTATAAAAAGACGCTCCAAATGAACTAGTCTCCCACACAACTGAAAGCTCAATGGGAGTACTTGGGATATACTTGGTCTGCCTTAAATTCTGGAGGATGCCTTTAAGCAAAGCGGCAAAAGGTAAGACAATCTATAGCATGGCATACCCTTATAACTGTTTAGAGTCCGAGATGAAACACTTTTGATTTTAAAGTAGAGTAGATGTATAGGCTGCCACAGCCCTGTATTGAAGAATTCACGTGCTGTTACAAAACATAGGCGTCACGTTTTCTAAATATGAAAATAAGGACAGTTATTTCGCGCAGACATTTAAGACTGAAATCCAGGACACGAGGGTACTTACTTTTCATGAGGCAGCATAAACTATGAAGGTTTTTATGTAACGTTAGCTAATTTATTTTCAGTGGTCTGTTGAATAGCCGCTTGCAGCTTTCCCACCAAAGAGCCACGTTATCATCATCACCATAGCAACCAGAGAATGAGGGTTTTAGATGCTTAAATCTAATGTTAGGCTACTGTATAACTGCAGTTAAAAGATACGACGGCAGAGTGTTTACTGATATAATCAGGGTGAGATTTGTGAAAAAAAGCAGTAGGAGGATACTTTTGAAAACCTTTTTTCTCTCCAGGGTTGGGTTAATTATAACTTAACCTAATGTTGGTGTTATAGTCTTTTAACAACGCAGATGGTAAAACTCGTTTTTAGGCAAATTAATGGGTCACGTCATGATATGTTTTTAACACGACGGAAAAATGTACGTGATTATAATTGAATGGTGATTCAAATAACGAACACAGCGAGCAAAGAGCAGTATCAACAAAGCTTTTCGAAACTCCGTCGCAAAATGATTCGAAGCGCTCCCACCGGATCACGTATTGCGCATCATTTGATTCAGAACGTGATTTTAAAGCACGTTTGGCGAGTCATCTGATTCAAAACGTGACTTCATTGCTCGTTTGGCGAGTTTGTTAATCAGCTATCATTTCCCACTGATTCTAGGCAAAAATGTTGGGTAGGGGTAGGTTTAAGGTCAAGGATTGGGATAAGTTTATATTTTTGGACAGTAATGTTGATCCAGGATCATGGCAGAATCACGGTGACCATCAGATAATCCATCCCGGTGTCCTCCCACATGGAAAGAATCTATATGAGGATATGTGCGCATATATGAAACCTATATGCAGTATATAAGCGCATATATGAAACCTATATGCAGTACATATGCACATATATGATAATATATATGCTGCATACATGCATATACTGTATATGCCACATTATATATAGGCAAAATTGAGGTGCATATATGTGCATACACAGGCCATATAGGTCTCCTGTATTGCTTCTTTTAATTGTAATAATTTAAAATTTAAAGAAAAACTCTTTAAATTTTTTATATATTTTAATAATTTTATGAATGTATAGGTGAACATATATGTGCATATATGTACATATAATATAGGAAAACGGCCAATTTTATATATGTCACATACATGTATGCATATTTTAATAATATATAGGTAAACATATAGGTGAACATATATGTGCATATAATATAGGAAAACGGCCAATTTTATATATGTCACATATATTAAAAACCTATATTAAAAAACATATATGTTTATATAGGTGTTTTCCGTGTGGGCTGACATTTTATCCTAGCCGTCAGATTTTCCTACCAGGGCTTACCGTGCACGCGCATGACAATATTGCATCTTTTTTCTCTCTCGCTGAACAACAATATTTAATGTATCTTCATTACTGTAAGGGTGGGTTTAGGGTTAGGTTAGGTGTAGACATTAATAAAACACAATCTAAATATTGTTGTTATTCCAGCATCTGTATACAGTCAATATAACTCATAATTGCTATATTTGCATTACTGTAAAGTTAGGTTTATGGTTGTGCTAGATTTAATATTTTCGACAGACCACCGGCCGAAGCGGTCTGCATCAGCTGCATTTGCTAAACGTGTAGTAAAAGGAAAAGATGGGAACTTTCATTTTTGGTACCATACTTCTGGGTAACTCCATCAGATCAGGGAACAAGTTACAACATAAACATGATTTACTGGGACACTTAGTGCATCCTCATCACTGTTAGGTAAGTTACTCATAAAAAGTGATAAGCCTGCTGAAAAAAAATAATAGAACCCTGCCCTCAATAGAAAATGTAATGGATTTAATGGTTATAATGGGAATTGTTTTGGTTTTTAATGGAAAGGTGTCTACTAGTATGTGATAGATCTACTAGTGGTTGTTCACTGCTGTGTGTGTGCACCTGGATGAGTTAAACGCAGAGCACATATTCCTAATATGGGAAAACATACCTGGCTACATGTCATGTTCTTTCCTTTCCTTCCTTTTACTGGTGGGACATTAAATCCTGTTAGAAAAATGGCCAAAACACACTGCAAAGGGAATTTTGTAATGGTTTACCTGGAAAAGGCTGGTTTATAGTTGTATTTGAATGGAAACCATTAACATTTCTGTGATGATTTCTACTGGGCTTCTACTGTTTGTTTTTAGCATGGAAGACATCGCCATATTTGATATTACTTAAGTTAAAGTCAGCTGCATTGTCAGTTATTCCACATGTAATGCAAATACCCTAGGTGCATAGAGATAATATTGAGGGGCAGAGTTGGGCTTCCTTACAGCCTGATGGATGAAACTGGAAGATGTGTGTCGAGTGGGTGGGGTCACCTGCAATGCAGTGGACTTTGCGGGTTAGACAGGTGATGTAAATATCTCCCTAAGGGGAGAAACACACCAACTATCTTCTCAGCTGCTCTCACTATTCGTTGGATGGTCTTGCGCCAGGACGCGTGGCAGGCACCATACCACACAGTGACCATGTGCTGATTCTGAACACATTTCTCACTTAGACACAGGAGTATACTTTAAAGACTTGCACACTCAACTGTTTGTGAAATGAAGCTTTGTGCTGATCCATCCTACCTCTCTCAGCAATGTTGTAACCGATGTGTGTGTGTGTACGTGCCAACACAATCACTTTAGCTGTATCCTTGCAAGCAGAATCAACACTTACTGTCTTAATAATAATGCATCACCGCATTATGAATTATATATATTGTATAAATAAAGAAATCTTGAGCTCTAAAGGGCTGTGTGCTCAGTCCACTGCTGATCACTTTGTTGACTCATGACTGTGCAGCAATGCACAGCTCTAACCGTATCATCAAGTTTGCTGATGTCACGACTGTGGTGGGTCTCATCAGCAAGAACGATGAGTCAGAGAAGAGGCCTGGTGTAAATCCAACAATCTGTCCTTGAATGTCGACAAGACTAAAGAGATGGTTGTTGACTTCAGAAGAGCGAAGAGTGACCACTCTTCACTGAACATCAAAGGGTCCATCGTGGAGATCGTCAAGAGCGCCAAATTCCTTGGTGTTCATTTGAAGGAGGACATTAACTGGTCACTAAACACCAGCTCCATCACCAAGAAAGCCCAGCAGCATCTCTACTTTCTGCGAAGCCTGAGGAAGGCTCATCTTCCACCCCCCATCCTGACCACCTTCTTACAGAGGGACCATCGAGAGCACCCCGAGCAGCTGCATCACTGTCTGGTTCAGGAATTGCACCGTCTCGGATCGCAAGACCCTTCAGTGTATAGTGAGGACAGCTGAAAAGATCATCTGAGTCTCTCTTCCCTCTATCACAGACGTTTACTTCACACGCTGCATCCGCAAAGCTAACAGCATTGTGGATGATCCCACCCACCCCTCACACACACTCTTCACCCTCCTGCCATGCGAGGGTGCAGAAGCTTTCTGGCCCACACAACTAGACTGTTGAACAGTTTCTTCCCACAGGCAATCAGGTATCTCAGGAGTACTGTGCTGAGCTGGATACACACGCACACACACACACACACACACGGTCAACAGACTATGCTGGACATAATCAGACAAAGACACACATATACATACTAAATGCTCTTTTTGCATGCACATGCCACTTTTGCCATTATCATCTAAAATCTGTATTTATATTTATACCTCTGTAAGCTTTTTGATACATTGTCCATCTCTGTCCATCCATTCAATATCATATATTTATACACCAAACTGTCCTGGTCATCCCATTAAGGCGGACTATATGTTGTTTGCACATGTATAGATTAGCATAGTTTAAGTATATCTTTAGTCTTCATTTGCATTTAAATAAGTGACCGAATGCTGCGTTGCGTTGTGCTATCTTTTTTATGTTTGCTAAATGATTTCTGTGTTCTCGGCTATGGCGGTGCAACAGTTTATTTCCAGTAAATTTTTTTATTCTGCTTCTCAGCTCATGATTCACATGATCTTGTCCAAAAATCAGTGCAGCTCTGGATGGAATAAATGCAAAACAGCTGTGATGACGCATAACATTGTAGAAACAATTCCAAAACGAATTCACAATGTTATAGAAGCTAAACACAGCCCACAAAAAACTCCAGGCAGTATGTCCGAAAGATTTTCATCTAGGTCAAGGGCCCTGTTTTTTCAAGGGAAAAACAATAAAATTATAATAAATCATTACTTGGTAATGCATGTCGATTCATGTATTCCTTAAATAATGTTAAAACAAGCACTTGCTCTTACCCTCACCCCCCACATCCCAATATTCAGATAACCCCAAAATCCCAGTTATTTTATAAGATTAATATTTTTATTTATACGTTTCTGGTTGCTTTCTGCTTTCAGATGACCTTGAAGAAAATAAGAAATCAGAAGAAATCTGTGAAGAAGCCATTGGCATTGAAGGCACAGCTGATAAGGAGCTCAAAGAACAATGTCAGAAAAAAAAGCTCAAGATAAAAATACCAAAAAGTATTAATATGAAGAGCATAACAAAACACAGAAAGAGTTCAAAATCTGAAGCTGCACCTCCCCAAGAAACACTGCTAGGTAAAATAGCACAATGTCATATTTAATGCTTATAAACGAAACAGGTTTGTCATCATCTTATAACTTCTGATTTATACTTTAGATGTGGACCATGACAACACTGAAGCCATAGCAGATTCTCCTGGTGATCAAGGGGAGTGTCCGAAGCAAAAATTCAGACAGAAAATATTACAAAAACTTACAAAACTTGACTTTAAGAAACGGCAGAAGAATTCGAAATCCCCCGAAACTCCAACAGGTATGCGCTGTAAACATACGGAAATACAAACAGTAAATATTTTCCAGATATTTTAACAATGATGTTATTTATATCACATTTAGTTCTTTATTTCAGGCTTGATATTCAACGTTTACATGATCCTTGCCATCCACAGTTAAAACTCCTTTTATAACATGCACATGAGAATTAGCAGAAGCGGAGGGTTAATTTTCAGAAGTCAATATAATGTAATTGTCTTCTCATATAATGCAGTGGTACTGGACTTCAATGGAAACCTTGAACAAAACCGTTTGGCTGAAGCACAGCAACAGCTGTCGGAAGCCGAGGAGTGTCTCTTCAGTTCAAAAGAAGTGGCCAGGGCAGAAGACGAAGAAGACAAGTTGCAGACGGACTACGAGATCTTTATTTTGCGACTGAGATTGGTCATCCATGACTCTTTTAGTGAGGACAACCACGAGACACTCAAGAGTGCTTTGACTTCAATACTCAAAGAGGAGGAACAGGACAGACGCTGGGCAGAAGTAGCCATGGATCAACGACCAGTATGGAGGCCCACAAGGTGTAGACAAATCCATGACACGTTACTGCAGATTATCGTGGAGCAACAAATTAAGACTGTAGATGAACAGGAGAATGAAGCAGACAACCTGTCAACCTCCTTAAAGAGAGAGGTGTGTCGAATGGGCAAGAAGGTGCAGAAAGACCTGCTCAGAGTGGTCCGAAATCTGAGAGAGTGTTACCCACCAGACTTTGACATCTGCAGAACATATGCTCAGCTCTACCATCAAGCTTTTTCCACCAGACTCCAAGAGCTTGCTAGATCTGAAATCAGTGCAGAGGAATGCCTCTATATATTGACTTGGATTGTGGATTACTACCCAAAGTAAGGTCTTCTCTCAAAAGCATGCTGTTTTACATACATTTTCAGTTTCAGAAATGTGAATGTTCTTTAATGACTTTTCTTAGAGCTGTACTAAAGCATAAAGAACTAGAAGAGCACATCAACAGTTCATCACTTGGACCTCTGTTGCCAGAAGAAGATCTTAAGAGATTAGAGGAACAGTACTTTTCTTACAAAGAGGTGATTCAGAACATAACTGACGTTACAGCATCTGTAGCATGTCAAGATTAAAACGAGGCTCTCATTTGGAGAATTTGATAGTTTGCTCTTGACTGGAAATGCTGCTCGTATCTCGTAGATAGTGTTGGGTCAATTAATGTACCTCTCTCTCATATCACTTAATGCTGCATGTTTTAGTTTAGAATTCCTGTTGCTTATTTTCTCTCATCAGAACGAGATCGGAAAGTGGTTATCCAATGCTTTGGAGAAAGAAGTGAACAAATGGAGTGATGACATCGAATCAGAGCTGATGGATGGATACTACTTCAGTAACCTGGCTGTTGATGTTTTACCAGTAGGTTATGAGCTCTACTTACCCTGTAACCTTATCTTACATTAAGTATACACGTTGGGATCCTTAAACTGAGTCCAAAATGTTTTATAGCTTGTTAACGGGGCTGTAAAAGAAATCAACGAACTTTTAAGCTGTGAACGTAAAGCTTGGAGTCTTCTAAACCAGCTGGACACCTTTCTTCTGAGGTAGCTAACTAGTCACTCATTGTCACATTTTTAAAATCATTTTTAGACAAAGATTGCCATGCTTTCTCCTTTTGTTCACTGCAGCTATAAGACAAGTCTGGAGGAACTTATTAAAAGAAAACAAGGAAGCACTCCTAAAACCCTCAGTGCTAATCTGGTTAATATTTACCAGTTTAGGTGAGTTTGAAGGATTGACTGGGAAATCTGCTTTCTTAAAAGTGTACATTTTTAATTGTTACAATATAATGTCATTATTTAAAAAAATATTATAAATGATACAATATAATATTGTGTTATATTGTTCATATTTGAATTTAAATCATTCAAATATAAGTTCATATTATAAAAAAAATACAGCTCTTTCTTAACTGTTAACAAGTTAACAAGTCTACTTTCATTATTACAATAAAATTGTCCTAACCATTCTTTTTCTGTATCTTCAGGGATTATGTACAAAAACCAGAACATCTTTTCTCAGAGGACACCAGAACCGCTTGTCTGACCACATTAGCAGATCTCAAAAGCATTTGTCACAAATACTTCCTCTGTCAAATTCACACAGAACTTAAGGTGAAGAACAAAACAACATGTGCAGTTGCTAATTAGGAGACATTGCCCCAATCGACATTTTCTATGTTAGATGAGCAATGAGTAAGTGATCACAGTAGTTCAGCCAGGTGTCAGAATATAGAAGTCAGCATTTGACAGACACTACAACAATTTAACAAACTTGGATTTAGCCAAGTAGTAGCAATTCATGTTTATGATCAAATTTTAGCTTGATATGTTTTGGCTCAACCAGTGGCAGAGAGGTTGTCAACTAAATTATATACCTTTTTTAAGCTTGAACTTAAAATGTCAGATCTCAGATTTTTAGAGGAAGGTTGTGAAGAGGTTTAAGGAATGGCTTGGCTTACGATTTTATTATAGGAATGTTATTCCAGGGCCAACACAGAAGTCCTCACTTCACATAATGTGCTCTACTTCCATGTTTGCCATGTTAACTTTCTTAAATTTTTCATACATTTTTGGAAATAACCATAATGTTTATTTACACAGCCACACTACCGCAAACTTTGGACTCAAGTTTGGTTTGCTGGACATTGTGAGGTTGTGGAGGAGCTGGTGAAGGCGCTTGATAATAGCATAGACACGCTTAAAGAAATAAAGCCTGTCTGCAGAGAGGTCAGAACCAATTTTGCAGCAAATACTTTCTGACAGAACTGTTACATACTGTGGTTCTCAACCGAGGGGGCAAGGGTTTAAGGGAGGGCCAACTTCCAAGTGGGCATAAAGATTGACTGAATGTATAAATGAACAAAAGACAACAAAAGTCTCAACAGACACTTGCTGGGCCTTAAAATATTGTTGTAGGCAACAGGGTCCCTTGGAGAAGGTTGAGAACCACTGCTGTAAACATGTGGCTGTGGCTTTTTTATACAATTATAAATATATGAAGAGTGTTTATCTGTGTGTTTATAGGAGCTACTGGCTGAGCTGCACGTAGAAGTAATGGTTGAGTATGTGAGGCGAATGATGAAGATAAAACTGAAACTGAAAGACAAAGTGCAGCAAGAAGCAGCTGCTGAGTTCATCTGCCACGACAGCAATAAAATCTGCTCTGTGTTTGTGGTGAGATTACATCCAGACCCACACATTAACATGCATTTATATAGATGTTTTGAGGGATTTAGCATTACATACCTTACGACCATATGGGAAACCTCAAGGGTTCGGTTGGGTACTAGTGGAAATGGTGTTGGGAGTTACTTTTAAGAGAGCAGGTCCCAGTTAAAGGATTTTATTGTATTATCCTTGCATGTTTGAATGGTTACTGGCACTTGCCCATAAGATGTGCGTATAGGCTTTTGTGGTCTACAATGAACAGAGAAAGCAGTACAATAAAATGTGAAATATAAACAATAAGCATATCATCAATGGATCCTCTGCAGTGGATGGGTGCCATCAGAATCATGTTTGTTAAAAAAAATGATTTTTAACTTCAAACCTCACTCAAATAAAATCCCATATGCATAATATTGCTTACTCAACTGATTCAGGAAAGAAAATATTCAAGGCTCAAACAACATGTACAAGTCAAAACAGTTATAAATGGTTCTAAACAAAAATGCCAATGGACTTAGAAGGGATGACAAGAGATGACCGTTTCACTGCAGGAAGCCTTTTAATGAGTATTGGACTCATATTTTGATCACTAGAACTGATTTAAAAGTGCATGCATTGCAGAGGATTAATTGGTGAGCACATTTTCATTACATTTTAATTTTTTAACTATTCCCTTGATCATTGTCATCTATATTTAGATATTTGAATGTAAATAAATAAATATGTTGGTTGCATATGTTTTATCATAGCTGTTCACATTGGGAAGTGTTGTAGGGTTATGTTAGATTAAAATAATTTTGCAAATTGAAAACAATTGTGTGTTTGATATGCTATCAGTAGTGTGGTACTATTATTTTAAGTCACAGGCAAAAGACAGACAGATCTATTTAGTGTATTCTTTACGTTGTTCTCTTTGCTTCGATTGTGGGAAAGCTTTATGTAACAGTAAGTGCTATTCACTTCCCTAGGGATCCAGAGAGGAATGGCTCGCTCAAATACTGCCAAAATTATCAGAGATTTTAAAACTACAGGATCCTGGGAGTTTGCAGCTCGAGATTGCTACTCTGGCAAGACACCATCCTGATATTGGGTAAGTCTAATAGATAGCAGCTGGCAAGTGACCTTAGTAAAAAGCACTACATTAAAGGGGTCATATGATGTTGCTGAAAAAACTTTATTTTGTGTATTTGGTGTAATGCAATGTGTTTATGCGGTTTAAGTTTGACACAAAAACAATCAAATCCATTACAAACGAGGCATTTGTTGTATCCAGTGGTGCCTCTTAACCAAATCCCTGCGTGTTCCAGCACTAACCTTCACTGCTCAAAACTTGCAAGTTCTTTTAATAAGAAAATATAACTTATAGGTTGTGAGTCAGAAGCACCAGACTGTCTTTGCAGAGGTAGAATAAAGTACAAAAAAAGTGCTTCACTTTCACAGCGAAACACATGGTCTCCAGAACATGGCGCCCGCAGCAACACTACAGCCAGAATAATAGCTCCGCCTTCTTTCTTTGCGTAAACTTTTGGGGCGGTATTATAAAAATAAACCCGCTCTGTAATGTAGAAAAGTGGGGGGCGTGTTTACACAAGTCATTTTAGGGGGACGTGGACAAGTATATAAAAACTTTTCTAAAGAATATCTCTTTGGTTTTAAAATTTTAGTCTTTAGAGATCGTATCTATGTACTAACAGCTTGTAACACTACAAAGAGAAAGGAAAACTTGAAATATGACCCCTTTAGGATATCTTATTCCTATTTTATATATTTTATCTTATTCTTTATGCAAATATCTACATTAGCCAAATGAAAGATGAATTTAGAATTTGATAATTGATCTTCCAGTGTGTGTGCCTTGTTTCACCAATGTTCTTTGTTGTCATTCTGCACTAGTGAACAGCATGTTCTTGCTCTCCTAAAACTGAAGACCAACCTTTCAAGCTCAGACCAGCGCAGAATCAAAGGGTGTCTTACTGAAAACAGAGGCACACTGGACACAGAGTCCCCTACTTCCTTCTTTTCTAAAGTACTCGTCAAACGGAAAATCATCTGAGTTCCCTGTTACACCTACAGCTAATGTGAAACAACTGATGCACACTGAAATAGATAATCAGTATTGTTGTGTTATATCATGTTTATTATTAAGGAAACTCATGATATTATTCTGTATAGTTCTCTACTGGACACATAGTCCTCTACTTCACTGTTATTTGCTTAACTACACATCACATGGAAACTCTTCTGAGTTCCCTGTTACATCTTCTGCACAAAGACAACAACTGTGAGGCATACTGCAGGGCTGTACGGTAACTTTATTTGCACATAGCACTGATGGGAATATCATGATTTTTTCACCATTCTCTTGTTTTGCTATTTTAAAGTTGCCACAGCAATTCGCTATTGTTAATATGTAAACCTTGTGTGCTTTTGATAGTATTAGACACAAAATCCATCAGATGTAAAAGACAACTTATAAGATGAGTTATCAGGGCGCTGTTTTAAAGTGTTTATGTGCTCAGAACCAAGTCAGAACAGCATGGATTTAAAGCACATGGAATTAATGCACATTTGAGATTGCACATAATTGCTGTGTCCCGTAAGTGTAACTTTTGATATATATCACAGTGTACAGCTGTGACGGAGGAGACGGGGATGCTCTGATCCATTTGCAAGCTTTTATTTAGGGTCGTGGTACAACAGGCAGGGTCAGAACACAGCAGACAGGTGTGGTGGAGGCAAGACATTAGAATGATCCAGCAGGGAAGCAAAGGTCGGGCTATCAGCAAACAACAATATCCAAAGGGCAAAGACACACTGTAAACCCTAATGCTGTAACTAATTAATTGAACTGAGTTGTATTAACTTAAATAATTA
>JAUMHQ010000083.1:7900302-7913010 GCA_032361165.1 Enteromius paludinosus
GAAGTATGAGCATATTAGCCCAGTTCTGTCAACACTGCACTGGCTCCCTATCAAACATCGTATAGATTTTAAAATCTTGTTAGTTACTTATAAAGCCCTGAATGACTTAGCTCCTCAGCACTTGAGTGAGCTCTTATCACATTATAGTCACCCACGTCTGCTGCCTTCTCAAAACTCCATTTGGCCATTTGATAATACCTAGAATATCAAAATCTACTGCGGGTGGCAGATCTTTTTCCTATTTAGCACCCAAACAATTTACCTAATACTCGGGAGGCAGGCACAATCTGTCAGTTTAAATCCAGATTAAATACACATCTCTTTACTCTGGCTTACACTCAAAAACCAAAACACATGTATTAATAAAATCCGTTAAAGGATTGTTTGTCTGCATTAATTAGATCAGCTGGAACCGGGAACACTCCCCTTAACACACATTTTACTTGTTACATCGCAAAAAGAATGGCATCTATGCTAATATTAATCTGTCTCTCTCTTATTCTGTTCCTCAGTCCGTATCCAGATCAGATGGTGTACCAGCACAAAGAGATGATCTTCACTGGAGACAAGAACACCTAGATGAGCTCCGTGGACAGATCGCCGGATCCAGATGCACACGAACACACACACACCATAAATCCTTTTCACAATCTGACACGTGTTTAAAATTGAACTGGAAATTAGGTGCTGGGCATCTGGCCAGAGGAGAACTGGACCCAACTAAGCCTGGTTCCCCCATGGTTTTTTCCCCCATTCTCTCATGGATGGGGTTTTGGGTCCTTGCTGCTGTCGCCTCTGGCTTGCTAGTTTCTAGTGACTATCGTCTTCTTGATTACAGAGACGTCTCTGCTATTTGCTAAATAAATAGGAGTAAAAATGCTAACTGCACTCGCAAGTTAATCCCAAGTTATTTTGTGTGATACCTAAACATTGTAACGTTGTCTTGTGTCATGTGCTGTCTTTTGTTTTGATTCTGTTCTACACGTGTTTTTGCCTTGTTTGTAACCCCACCCGTCTCATTAGAGCTCATTACCTGCCAGCTGTGAATCCCCAGGTGTTTTGTATTATGTCTTTGATTACATGTTGTATTTACACCGTGCCTTGTTCGATGTCTGTCATTAAAGTTTGTTAGCGGTTTCATGACAGAACTGATCTTTGTTTTGTTTTTATTAAATGTTACGTCCTTGTTGCACTTCTGTCTCCGAGTCTGTTTATCCGCTGAGAAGCAAGATCGTGACAGCGCTGTGTTTGTGACAAATATATTCTCAATAAACTAAAAACAGAAAATATATAAACTTATTTTGTCCCTGAAAATCAATATCTATGTTTTTTGTTTGTTTGTTTTGTTGTTTGTGGATTATAGTTATTCTCAGGGCTCTGTTTTTAAACGTTCCCAATTCATCTGACCTCTACCTGTCAAGTTGGAAGTACCAAACAGAACAGAACAGAGAAAATGCATGACACTGATAAGCAAAGCACTAGACAGAAAAGAACACAACGTTTTATAATCAAAATGAAGTCACACCTTTAGCGCAGAGAAACAGAAGTGGATTTTTCTGATATCAGGCCCAAGGTTTAATGTTACTTCACTGTCAGGGTCCTCCAGATACACATTTATCTGCTCTTCTAACCTGCAAAACAAGAATAATACTCATGTATTCCACTGTTAAACAACTGTTTGAACGAAAAAATAGGAATACTGGCACCCCGTGGGCAGTGCATATAGTGAAATTAAAATTAATTATTTGTTAAAATCACACAATGTGATTTTCTGGATTTTATTTTTAGATTCTGTCTCTCACAGTTGATGTGTACCTACGATGAAAATGACAGATCTCACCATTTTTTGTAAGTGGGAAAACTTTGACACATACCACCTATTTTAAGATTATTGCAGACCATTAATGGAAGTGGTGTTCCCTCTTGGGAAATTCTATAATTCAAATCAGTTAAAGGACTCTTAAGCTGCATTCATTTGGTCAACTGCAGACAGGAACACCTTGCATAAAACCAATGTATTTGTTACACTGTAAGAACAGCATCTAGGCTAATGCTAGTTTGTCTCATTCTTTTTTTGAGGTCAATATAGCCACTCAGACCCAGCCTGTATCCAAATCAGATGATGGATCAGCACATGTATGAGACGACATGTATAGTCCTGAATCTCAGTAGAGACCAAAAAAAACTCCCAGAGCCCCAGAGACAGATCCCCTGCAAGGATCTCGTCCACTAGATGGACTTCGGCAAACAACCACGAGTCCTCTGCTCAATCTGACTTGTTTTGCAGTGTGGGATTATTTGGGAATAATGGAGATTTTTATGGCCAGAGGAGGTTTGGTCCCCAGATTAACTGTTGTTTTTCCCAAGATTTTTTTTTTCCATTTCTGCCACCGAGTTTTGGTTCCTTGTCACTGTCATCTTTGGCACAAGTGGGATTAGGCATATACATGTAGTTTACAAGAGATGAGGCATGTTATGTTATAAGTAAGGAATAATTGACTTCGGTCAATTGAATTATTAGAAAAATAATGGACAACTAAGTTACGAGAGACAGAGTGTGACGAAGGGGATAGACAAGGGCGGATCCATGTGCAGGCTTTTATTCATCGGCATGGTCATAAATAGGCTGGATCAAAACAACAGCAAACAAGGATAATAAATCACGAAAATCTAACCATTCATTGGATAATACAAATTTAAAAGGTCATTATCATTATGAAATAAATAAAATATTCCCATTCATTTTAACGATTTTGAGCACTCCAGGGTGATTATGAACATGAAATAATCCAGCCATGGCTTCCTGTTTCATAGAAATATAAATAGGAGGGAAAAGCCAAAATTATCCATCTCTATCATCCATCATAATGAGAAAAAAACTAAGAATACAGTTCTGATGTTAAAGATAATTGAGATTAACAAATCACAAAGTGGTTTCAAAAAAGTGCAAGAGCAGTGAAAAATGGGATTGGCTTTTATGGTAAGACAAAAACTAATACTGAGCTTTTTTGCAGCACTTTTTGCAACACTCAAAGATAAGTTTGGTGAACATAGGGATAAAAAGTTCCCAATGTGTACAATGAAATATATGGTTGTATTTTTTGTTGTGGGGATCTGTTTAGACACATAGCATCATGGATTTTATCAAATACCTATGTTTGGATCTTCCAACTGTACAATAATCCAAACAGAAACCTAAAAAACAACACAGAAATAGGTCACTGAGCACAAAACCAAGCTTCTGCAATGGCCATTCCAGTCCTCTGACCTGAACCCTATAGAAAATGAGTGAGGTGAATAGAAGAGAAGCAGCAACAATATGGAGCTGGGAATCTAAAGGGTTTGGAGGGATTCTGGAGGGATTCTGGATGAAGGAATGGTCTCTGATCTCTTGTCAGGTGTTATCTAGCCTCATCAGGCATTATAGTAGAAAATCAAAGGTGGTTAGCAATGAGTTACATTTAATTCGTTACATTTACTTGAGTAAAATTTTTGGGTAACTAATACTTTTAGAGTATATTTAAAAATGGGTACTTTTACTCTTACTCAAGTAATTTTTTTGTGAAAAAACGGTACTTTTACTTCGTTACTGTGGGCGACGCTCCTCTCGTTACTTCATCTTAATGCTGTACGTAAAATGCTTTAGTTTATTCCATATTAGTCGTTTATTTTTCTCTCGGCAATGAACGATTCGCAAATGATTCATTCTATTGAGTCAGTTCTGTTCAAAGGCTTGATCAAACCAGTTGGTAAACCAGTGAACCGGTTCACGAATCATTTTGAAAGATTTGTTCAGTTGCCTGCAGCACGCGCTGAGTCGTCTGAACTCTGAAGCGGTGAGTTGTAGAACGTTTAAGGTCATCAGGAGCATTGAAGACCTCCACAAACTACGTTCGATTACAGTACACAATACCACTATGGCATTACCTGTTTGTTGTGCATGTAGCTTATACATTAGATACAGTAGATAAATAAGCTGTCACAAAGAATGAAATGAGCATGCACAAACCCGCATTACCTCTGCACAGCGGCGCATGACCTGCTCCAGAACGCCTTTGTTTAACGTTAGGCACAATTAATACTTATGCTTACAGACCGTGTTTACATTTTGCAGAACAAACAGAAGGAGGTCCGTAAATGTTCATTCGTTTAGTTATGTTCAGTAGCGGTTTTATTAGGAGTTCCACTCTTCAGTCAGAGAATAATTCATATTCTTTACAATATATTTAATTCAGTATCAGATACAAATCAGAATTTTCATCAGCTGTTGCTCCAGTTTTAAAAGAGGCATATCAAAAAATTATATTATAATGATTAATTGCAGTGTTTTGCTGCCTAATATTTTTGGAACCTGTGACATTTAGTTCTGGAAGCTTCTTTAAATAAAAGGCTAAAAAGAACAGCATTGATAGTAAATCAACATATTAGAAGGATATCTGAAGGGTTATTTGACACTGAAGACTGAGGTAAAGGTTGATGAAAATTCAGAATTGCATCACTAAAATAAATTAAATAAAAAAAAATAAACATTAAAATATGTGTGTGTGTTAGGGCTACACAATTAATCAGTTTTCCACTTATGTTATTCTGCGTGCTTCAGATATGTTTTTAAAAGGTTATCTTAAGGGTTATTCCATTGTTTTGATTGTAGTGTTAGTTACTTAAAAAATAGGCCAATCCCATGTATAATTATCATTTGACGCTTAATACTATAGAAATAATTTTTTTTTTCAGTTATTGTTTTCGTCTTGTTTATATGCATAAATAAATATAGCATGCAGTTGCTTGAAACAATGGTATAACCATCATTCAGTGTAAAATGTGAGAATGATAATTAATAATCAGACAATACAGACAACAGGGAATAGATTCAATAGATGAGTTTATTGTGAACAAACACAAATAAGTCTTCAGCGTTTCAATAAAAGGTAATGTGAGCAGAAACAGGATTCAACATAAGGACATCGCTGGTAAGTATTTTCAGGTAAGTCTCTCAGGTATGTATTTCACAGGTTGGGAGCAGAGAGGCAGGAACACACAGGTAGGTAAATGGTAAGTTTACTCAGTCTTTGAACGTTCTTAGTACAGAGTCCTTTCAGCCACATAATCCAGTCCACACATGATCCAGACAGAGAGCTCACAGCGATCACCCAGGTAGGCAGACGAGGTGAGAGTAGAGCAAGCGTCTAACCTTGAGCTCAGACGTTGAGTGTTTGGCTGAACGATCTCTTGTAGTGCACAGCTGATTAACCGGCAGGTGTTAATAATCTGGTGATTGCGATCGTGTGACTGGTGGCTGTGTGTCTTCTGTGGCTGCTGATCCAGGTTCAGGTGAAAGTGACGGTGTGACATTACACCCTCCTCCACGAGCGGCTCCGTTCTCGGTGGCGAGGGCGGTCGTAACCTCTAGGGGCTGGACAGGTAGGGTGTGACAAGTGGAATTCGGCTGTTAAAGATGGGTCGAGTATATCGTCTCTATTAACCCAGCTTATCTCCAACGGTCCGTAGCCTTCCCACTCTATCAGGTATTGGAGCCGCCCATTCCACCGCCGGGAGTCGAGGATGGATTGGACTTGATAGATGTTCTCAGCGGCTTTGATCTCGGGTGGAGGAGGGGGTTCCGGGTGGTCTGTGGATGGAGGAAACATGGGGTCAGTGTGGCGTTTCAACAATGAGACATGGAAGGTGGGTGCAATTCGGTAGTGTGGTGGTAGCTCAAGTTCATATGTGACTTTGTTAATTTGTCGGCGGATTGGAAATGGTCCGACAAGTTTTCGGCAAGGTGTTTGAAGTCTCATGTCTCTGGTAGAAAGCCACACTAGCTCTCCAGGCTGGTATACTTGTGTGGGAGAACGCCTTGTATCTGCTCATCGGGTGTGCCTCCTGATGGCTCGCTGCAGGTGTACATGAGCTGACTCCCATACCCTCTCGCTCTCTCTGAACCAGAAGTCAACTGCCGGGACTGAGGATGGCTCATCGTTCCATGGGAACAGGGGACAGGGGAGGTTGGTACCCTAAAACACACTGGAAAGGTGTTAGTCCGGTGGTATCCTTGCGGAGGGAATTTTGGGCGTACTCAGCCCACGGCAGGTACAGGCTCCAGGAATCTTGGTGGTCTTGGCAGTAGGATCTCAAATACCGGGAGATCTCCTGGATTTTACGGTCCGTCTGGCCATTTGTCTGAGGGTGGTACCCCGAGGACAAGCTTACTGATACTCCCAGAAGACGAAAGAATTCTCTCCAGACGCGTGAAGTGAACTGTGTCCCTCTATCTGACACAATGTCTTCTGGAATGCCTAAATGATGGAATATCTGAGAAAACAGGAGTTGAGCAGTTTTCATCGCTGTGGGTAAACCAGGTAATGGTATTAACTTACAGGACTTCGATCTACGACCACAAGGATGGTGGTGAATCCGTCGGAGTTGGGTAAGTCAGTAACGAAATCCATCCTTACCCTTGGGCAGACGATGGGGTGTAGTGGACATGGTGCAGACGGAGCAGCCCTTCACATACCGGTAAGCGTCGCGGGCCATTTCAGGCCACCAGTATTGATTCTGGAGGACAGCGAGGGTACGCTTGCCTCCTGGATGACCGGACCCTGGAGAAGCATGAACCAAATCCAACAGATTGTTACGCAGATTATGTGGCACATACCGTTTGTTCATGGGTCCTCCGGGGGGTGCTGGGTTGTGAAGGGTGGCTTGTTCAATCTGCGTGTTAAGGGTCCACTGTATGGGTGCTAGGAAGGTTTCACGTGGTAGAATGGTCTCAGGGGTTTCGGCTTGAGGTTCAGGTTGATGAAGCCGAGATAAAGCATCCGCTTTAGTGTTCTTCGTTCCCGGTCTGTAAGAGATCTTGAAATCAAAACGAGTAAAAAATAGAGCCCTGACGTGGGTTAAGCCTACGGGCTTCTCTGAGGTAATGGAGATTTTTGTGATCTGTTATCACTGTGAATGGGTGCTGTGCTCCTTCCAGCCAGTGACGCCATTCTTCGAGGGCTAATTTTATGGCGAGAAGCTCTCTGTTATCCACGTCATAATTTTGCTCGGTGGCCAATAACTTCTTTGAGAAGTAGGCACAGGGGTGTTGTGTGGATGGATTGCCATGCCACTGAGAGAGAGTGGCTCCGACCCCGGTGGTAGCAGCATCCACCTCGACGACAAAAGGTAATTCAGGATTAGGTTGCTTTATAATTGATGCAGTGCAGAACGCCGTTTTAAGGTGAGTAAAAGCATCATGGGCTGTTGGACCCCAGGAGATTGTCCTTTTAGCCCCTTTTAGCAGTGAGGTGAGGACTGAGGATATCAGACTGTAGTTCTTTATAAAACGGCGATAAAAATTTGCAAACCCCAAGAAACTTTGTAATTCTTTTACCGTGGTAGGTGTGGGCCAGTCTTGTACCACGGTAACCTTCTTGGGATCCATCTCTACCCCCTCTGGTGTGAAGAAATAACCCAGGAAATGTATGCGGTCAAGGTGGAACTCACACTTTTCCCCTTTTAGGTAGAGATGGTAGGAGCGCAGGCGTTTGAGGACTTGTCGAACGTGGGAGACATGGGTTGACAGATCTCTGGAATAAATCAGAATATCATCAATGTATATGATAACAAATTGGTGTAACATGTCTCAGAAGATTTCATTCATGAAATTCTGAAATACAGACGGTGAGTTGGCTAGGCCATACGGCATAACACAGTACTTGTAGTGGCCGCTAGGGGTGACAAAGGCGGTTTTCCACTCATCGCCACTACGAATACGGATGAGGTTATATACGCTTCTGAGGTCTAGTTTGCGGAAGACCCGGGCCTGTCTCAATTCCTCCAGGGTTGATGGTATTAGAGGTAAGGGATAGGCGAATTTCACAGTATGGGAATTCAGGGCTATATAATCTATACACGGCCTCAGTCCTCCATCCTTCTTTGCCACGAAAAAGAAACAAGAAGCTGCTGGTGAAGTGGATGGCCGTATAAATCCCTGCACAAGAGCTTCAGTGACATAGTCCTTTATTGCCTTTTGTTCATGATAATGGGTAGACTTTACCTTTAGGTAATGTGGCTTGGGGAATGAGGTTGATCGCGCAGTCCCATCTGCGATGTGGAGGAAGGTGAGTGGCGGCTTCCTTGCTGAATACATCCGCAAACTCCAGGTATTCTGAAGGTATACAGAACTGGGCATTTGTTTCAGGGCTCTCTATGGTGGTGGAAAGACAGGGTATTGCTGGAGGCTGAGGAACAGAGGACAGACAATGTTGAAAACAGAACGGACTCCATTGCAATATTTCACCTGTTGTCCAGCGGGTATTTGGGTTGTGTTTCACAAGCCATGGTCGACCTAAGAGGATGCTGATGGATGCTTCAGGTAAGACAAAGAAACTGATGGTTTCTTGATGAAGACAGCCGATTTGGAGCTTGAGGTCGATAGTACTGGAATTTATGGGTCGGGCATCAAGGGGCTTTCCTTGGATGGTTTTGATTTTATTTGGTATGGGACTTCTTTGTGTGGGAATCTGCAAAGTATCGACACATCGTGAAGATATAACATTTCCAGCTGCCCCCGAGTGTACTAAGGCTTGAAGTGGTGAGGTGAGTATTAACGAACAGCTTTACATCAATTAGTGGAATTAAATGGAGTCTGAAATGTCCTGTACTCACCTCCGTGCGGACTGGTTTAACTGTGCAGTTGGAGATGCCCCACAATAAAGGCACAGACCTCCACGTATCCGCCTTGATCTCTCTTGGGAGGATTACGTATAAGATTCGGCTGGAGGTGTAGCGATGGGCTGGAGGTGTAGCAATGATAGGTGCCTCACAAGCAGCTGGATGTTGTAAGATAGAGGCTTATTATTGAGACCTCGTCTAAACACAGCCAACAGTGCGGTGTCATTCCATCCACTTGACAGGGAAAGGGTTCGAAAACGAAGGATATATTCATGTATGGGTAGATCGCCTTGGCGAAGTTGCAGCAGCTCTTAGTGGGCGGTCAGTGACGAGGTGGGTTGACCGAAGACTAGTCTGAACTGCTGGAGAAACAGAGACAATGATGAGAGATGTGGGCTTTCCGAAATTCCATAGGGCCTCTGCCCAATTGAGCGCTCTCCCAGCGAGTAGAGTAGTGATCAGTGCTATTTTTCTGCGGTCCTTGACAAAACGATCTGGCTGTGCCTCAAAGAACAATGAAAATTGGAGGAGAAATCCTTCACAGCAGGACTGGCCTCCAGAGAAAGGTTGAGGTCTGGGCACGGAGCTGGCAGCGGCTGCTGGGGTTGTCTTTCGTAGTTCCTGCAAGATTTGAAGAAATGTTGAATATGGTTCAGCGATCGCTGCCGCTTCCTCCTGCTCCATTTATTTGCAAGGCTGAGCTTCTGTCACGCTCAGACAATACAGACAACAGGGAATAAATTCAATAGGTGAGTTTATTGTGAACAAACACAAATAAGTCTTCAGAGTTTCAATAAAAGGTGATGTGAGCAGAAACAGGATTCAACATAAGGACATCGCTGGTAAGTATTTTCAGGTAAGTCTCTCAGGTAAGTATTTCACAGGTTGGGAACAGAGAGGCAGGAACACACAGGTAGGTAAATGGTAAGTATACTCAGTCTTTGAACGTTCTTAGTACAGAGTCCTTTCAGCCACATAATCCAGTCCACACATGATCCAGACAGAGAGCTCACAGCGATCACCCAGGTAGGCAGACGAGGTGAGAGTAGAGCAAGCGTCTAACCTTGAGCTCAGACGTTGAGTGTTTGGCTGAACGATCTCTTGTAGTGCACAGCTGATTAACCGGCAGGTGTTAATAATCTGGTGATTGCGATCATGTGACTGATGGCTGTGTGTCTTCTGTGGCTGCTGATCCAGGTTCAGGTGAAAGTGACGGTGTGACAATTTTCAAGGGTATAATTGACAATTATAATTTTTGTCATAATGGTGCAGCCTTAGTGTGTGTCTGTGTGTTTATATATAATATATTTGACCTATATATCTAAATAAACATAGACTATGGATATTCAGTATGATCCAAAGTTACTAGTAACTAACTACTTGAGTAGTTTTTTTATCCGATACTTTTTTACTCTTACTCAAGTAACTATTTTGACTGTTACTTTTACTTGAGTAAATATTTCAGCAAGTACTTTTACTTTTACTTGAGTACAGTTTTTCAGTACTCTACCCACCTCTGGAGAAAATCTAAAGCTGTTAAACTGGCAAAGGTTCATTGATACTGATCTGATACTGCTTCAAAATAACACAACTAATAAGATAATATTAAATAATTTAACATAAGAAACAAAATTGTACAGTTAATTATTTTCCCACTACAGTATGTGTCAGGGCAACACAGTCTCACTCCATCGTCATATTTTGACGCTTGGTCAAAACATTTATGCTTCACTTTTTGAGGCTCAAGGTACCCCTTTTCAGTCACTTTTTGATGTGGGGGTCCTTCATTGTTTTAAATAGGAAATCCTTAGCATCAATATGCCGGCACAATATTTTTAAAAACACACATATGAGACTGTGTTGGTCAGGGTTGTGGACTTGCATCTACCTGTCTTAGTTCCAGTACTTCCTTATTTGGTCATGTTCCATTCCTTGTTTAGTTTGATTATTAGTTAATTCCCTGCACCTATCTGCCCCTAGTTATCCTTATTTTAAAAACCCTGACTGTTCACTTGTTTCCTTTGTTGGGTCTACATGTTCACTTGCTCACTATTTGAGTTTGGTGTATTGTCTATGTTGGATTATTTCCTGCGTTTGGTCATTAAAGACAATTTGAAGCAATTTCATGCCTCCTGCATTCTCCCTTCTTCAACAAGTGTGACAGTGTGTTTATAAAGAATGGGTAAGGGATTGTGAAGAATTTTAGGTACATACTGTTGGATCTCTTCTGGAGTTAGCTTGTCACTTCTTTGTCCTCCAGTAACCAGAGCCAGCTCTTCCTTCAAAAACTGGATTTCCTTCTTCAATTGGACAATCAGCTGCCAGACATGCAACAAAAAAACGTTAGCAGCTTAAGAAAGTGAGAGTCTCACATTGTTTTTAAAATTACGCAGAATATTTTCTGCCTGGTAACACAATTATACATAAATGTACCATATTTTACACAATGAAAGCTTTGATACAATACAATACAATGTTTATTTATAGAGCACATTTAAAAACAACCAGAGTTGACCAAAGTGCTGAACATAGTAAAATAAGAAAAACGCTCAGACATAAAAGCACAAGAATATGACAAAAATAAAAGCAACATGAAACAGCAGTAGAATGAAGTTCAAAGAGTATTAAAAGCAAGAGAAAAGAGATGGGTCTTTAGGGCAGACTTGAAGGCAGAGATAGAGGGAGCTAATCTAATATGAAGCGGTAGGTTGTTCCAGAGTTTCCGACCAACAGTTGCAAAAGCTCTATCTCCACGTTTTTTGAGTCTAGATCTAGGCACAACAAGTAGACCGAGGTCACTAGATCTCAAAGCTCTTGAAGGAGTGTATGGATCGAGCAAGTCTGTAAGGTACTGTCACATTTCTTGTCTGTTTACTTCCATTTAAAGTCTGTGTTTTTGTATTCATAGTTTAGTTTCTTTTTCATTGTGTCAGTTTCAGTTTAGTCTCCCTTGTCCTAGTTCATGTTTGCCCTTATATGGTGTTTCCTGTGTTAGATGTAATTATGAGTTGATTCCCTTCCACCTGTGGTTCCCCAGCTGTGTCGTGTCTAGTGATTAGTCTCCTGTGTATAAAACCCATGTCTTTTGAGTTCAATGTTGTCCGTCAATGCATGTTTGGTGTCCTGAATGTTCGTTGTAAGTTTTTGATTTATTATTAAAAGATTTATATTGTTATTGAATTCCACGTCTCCAGCGCTCTCAGTCTCCATACACTGAATGTAACAGATTGACGGACCTAAAGTAAGAGAACATGACATGGGGGGAATATGTGTTAGATCGCCTCGCTTGAGGGCTTCTGCCATACCCCACGCCAGGGGAAAAGATCAGAAGGCCCGTGCCAAAATTGCCAGGATCTCGTCTGGCAATCAGACGGCTTTGCCCAATCTCTTCGCTGTCTGAGAAGCACTCCGAGCCTGCGCTTCCGGAGCGCCTCTCCAAGCCCGCGCTTCCCGAGCGTCTCTCCGAGCGCATCTCCAAGCGCCTCTCCAAGCGCCTCTCCAAGCCTGTGCTTCCCGAGCTCCGGAATGAGCTTGCGCTTCCTAAGCGCCGGAATGAGCTCGCGCTTCCCGAGCGCATGACAGAGCCCGTGCTTCCTGAACGCATAGAACCAGCGCCGACAGCGCGCCCTGTGCCAAAACCCCGGAAGCTCTTTCCCGAGTCTGCCATGCTGTAAGTCCCACAGCCAGAGTCTGCCATGCAGCTAGTGCCAGTACAACAGCCAGAAAATGTCACGCTGCCAGTGCCACAGAAAGAAACCTGCCACATACTGGATCTATGGCAGGGGGAGCTGACTCTTGCCATGGAGCTAGCGCTGCCAGAAACTCTCCCACCCTCTGCTACACTTCCACTGCGCCCTCCAGCGTCTGCTGCGCCTCCCGTGCGCCCTTCAGCATCTGCAGCGTCCTCCGTGCGCTTTCCAGAGTGCCCTCCTGAGCCAGCTGTGCTACAAGTGTGTCCTCCTGAGCCGGCAGTGCTGCAAGAGCGCCCTCCTGAGCCGGCTGCGCTGCAAGAGCGCCCTCCAGAGTCGGCTGCGCATCCCGTGCGCCCTC
>JAUMHQ010000083.1:7970755-7986843 GCA_032361165.1 Enteromius paludinosus
ACTCACAGTATGTTATGTCCATGTACTGAACTGTTATTATTCAACCATGCCAAGATAAATTCAGTTTTCCATTCTATTACTCTAAATAATAATCCATTTATTTTTAGTCAAGAGAACTCAACTTCGTTGTCATGTCTAAGATATTATTACGCGTTAGAGAAGCAGCTCTGAGACTTCAACATCCGTTTGCTTTAAACCTTTCACCAGATACAGATTAACGTCACATGGAATTCACAAGTGTGACAATGATCTAACCCCGATGACCTCTGCGCCATTCATTTTTTTAGTCCTCATCTCTGGAACCTGTCATGCCTCTATTTTAGAAGTGCAGTGAAAGAGACTCTTTCAGGAAAGGCAGCCGAGCAGACATGGAGTTTAATGGCATGGGGGTTCGCTTTCAGTCACATGAGCAGGTCTCAAACAACTCACAGATATGTTTAGACATTTCATACACTACCAGCCAAACGTGTGCATATTTGTGTACTTCCCATAAGAGCTACACTGAACAGTCTTATTTAATAGAGATAAGCCTTTGCCTAGATTACAGTTCATTAAAAATCAATTTTGGCTATTTTTTGTGTACTTTTCTGGTTCAATAATGGCAATTATAAGTAATTAACACTTTATTTCACTATAGAATACATTTTTATTTATCATTGAAAGGTTTTAATAATAAGGATTTAATTAGTAAATCAAGTTTCAGCATTTCACAGTCAAGTAACCAGTAGTCAGCTAAGTTTTGTGTACATTGCACAGTGAATGTCAGGCTTGTGTCTACAGAAGAAAAGGCAGTGTGCATGCCGCTATGAATGGAAGCCACACATGCTGCTAGTGTGTGTGTGTGTGTGTGAATGAATGAAAGTAACTATTTAGATGTCAGTTTGTGGGTTATATATATGAATGCATCCTTTCTGCCAAGTGCACTTTTGTACAGAACCATATGTGAAAGAACTGTGTCCAGTTTATTTCTGGCAAGCAGATGCACAGCTAATGCAGTACTGGTTGGCTATATTAACAGGCTATCTCAGGCTATGTAGGAGTTTTTTTCTTTATCGGGAACAGATTTCGAGAAATTGCTCCACAGTAAATGGTCCGAACGGCAATAAAAACATCACAAGTTAACTCTAAGCTATCAATTAACGATTCATGACATGAAAAGCTGCACATTTGTAAACTAATTCATCACTTATGGCTAAAATATGAGTCTGTAATCCATAATAGCACGTCACATTAAATTCCACCAACATATTTGTTTAGAACTATTTCAGACATTTTCCCAATGATCTGTGCCTATTTCTCTCCTGATACAGATGAGACAAACCTTTCACCTGAATCAGCAGTATTATAGATTAGCTGAATCGTGCAGCTTGAGTCTGTAGGAGCATAGTCATGTGGATTGCTTATGGGTTATTGTGATGTGTATTTTTTTGGCTGACGGCACCCATTCACTGCACAGGATCCATTGGTGAGCAAACGATGCAATGCAATAAATCAGTTTCGATGCAATGCAACACACTTCTCCAAATCTGTCCTGATAAAGAACCGCACCTACATGTTATGTGGCCTGAGGGCGAGTAAAGCTCTTCCTGTAAGTGTCAAGGTCCTTTGAGAAATAGCTCATCAAATGTTAATTTCACAGTCGGATGAGTATTGACCAGTGCGCTCTGCTAACACCATTACGAAATGTCAGCTTTACGTGTGCTAAGAAACATGGGATTGGTGATGGTGTGAGGATGTTGTGGCTTTCCTTATGCAAAACCTTAACGTACAGCAGGGTGATCGATGCGGCCATCTCACATTTCTTGTTTTGTGTGTGTGTCCCAGAAAAGATCAGCCACACAGAATGATATCATCACGTATCACATTTCTAGCACCTTGTACTTTTCTCTATAGGGGTATTCCTTCGCTGGAATCGCTCCACAAAGTGTTTGGACGAGGCCTATCAGGAGATGGTCCATATCATAGAGTACAACAAAGAGCTGCAAAACAAAGTGAACAGCCTGCGCAGACAGCTGGCCCAGCTCGAGACGGAGGACAGCCCACTTCAGACACCGTAGGACACCAGCAGGGTGATGTCCCTCTGATTTACCATCTCGTTCTCACTGAAAGAAGCCTCACACGCATGCATCTACACTCCTCTGATTCTGCTCTTTCTTCCTGACTCCACTGGATTCCCCTCTGGCCACTAGATCTGCTGCTCAGTTAATATATCAATGTAGTTTTCTTCCTTAAACACTATGCCTCACTTGTCCTTATTATGACGTGTTTGACGTAAAACACTTTAAACGGATTAGCAGGTTATGATATGGATGTCATTTCACTAGAGTTTGTACATTGGTGCTTTGGTTTACATGTTCTCAAAGAAAAGGGACCGCTGATGTGCCATTTTTTTTATCTTATTAAGTTGTGTGCCATGAAGTGCAATATGAAATACATTTCTGAAATAAAAGGGAAAATATTGAACTGACGATTAGATGCTGGAAATATCATTAGAATCTAACACTGGTGGTTTACATAGTCTTACATGAACTCCTTCCAAAGAGATACTGACCTTATGATAGAAGACACTGAATCTTGCTTCATCAGAACGGATTTGAATTGGTGCCGTCAGAATGAGAGTCCAAACAGCCAATTAAAAAAATAGAGTTCATTAATTAGTATCTTGTGAAAAGAATTGTTTTTCTTTTAACTACACCCTCGCTTCTACCCAAAATACCACTCCATAATCCATAATAATGCTTGTGGATTATTTTGTTTTATCATCTTTTGAATTCTTACGGCACTAATTCACGTCAGAGGATGTATTGGTGAGCAAGATTAGCAAGTGTGAAGGAACAATCTGCATTTTTAGCAGATTAAATTTTTTTTGGGTGAATTGTTCCTTTAAGAAATTGCCAAAAGTGACACTTTTTGTTTTGCAAATGTAAACAAATAAATGAAGTTTGTGCACTGGTAATATTCGTATATTTGTGTAAAGGTATTTAGTATAGTTAAATAATCCAGATTTCTGTTTTTGAATGTCAAAATATCGTGTCATACATTTTTAGCCATAACCCTTAAAATTCTTCGTTTTTTTTTTCTTTCTGTTTGGTGAGCATGAATATGTTTATCAGGACACACACAGCAGTTGTTTAGTAACATCTAAAAATAAAGCCCACTGGGATTATTACAGTTTCCGTTCTACACAAGAGCATTTCATTCCAGCAAAATCTCAAGACGTTTTTTTTTCATCATTTATGCAAATGAATCAAGAGATATATTATGTATATTTCAATGTGCCGTTACATGTTTTTGGGTCCATTTGTTTCATAAATGCCTATCGTGCAGTGACTTCTGTAGCCGGTATATGTAATTTTATTATTCCACTGGGTTCTTGCCATCAGACTCTGCTGAATTTAGAAATGTGGTTTAGTTTAAGATTTAAGTTTTTGATACTGGTGATAGACAGTCAGCTGTTGTTGTTTTTGCTTTTTTAATGCACAATTTTTTTATTTTATTCTGGCACTTCAGTAGCATCCACTGACAAGCATTATTAACAGTCAATGTAAAACTGTCTGTACAGTGCCATGCCTTGCTTTACTAAACATTGATCAGACATATAACCGAAATTGATGTTATGTTCTGTGGGCATTAAAATTGTTTAATGTACATCCTTGTGTGTTTGAGTTTTTTCATATTTAAATTGGCCACCTGTAATTATCTTAGTTCCAAAACAATAAATGGTAATAAAATATGAATTACCGGTAGTCAATTTGACTAATCTTATCAGTGCCATACGATAATGTTATTACTATTGAGAAAAAGGAAACCATAGAACTCCAAATTCAATATATGTACAGTGTAGCTCATGTAAAATACAGAATAGAATTTAATTTATATATATATATATATATATATATAATTGACAATTGTTCGTATTTCTTATCAACCACTGGCTGTTTTAAGCACCATATCTTTCGTCACATAAACATATGGTTCATTCGCCGCTCATTATCAGGAACATGCAGTGTTTCCTCAGGGGATGGGCCTGATACAGACTCACGTATGCAGGACACTGTATATATGCTCGAGTTTCAAATGCACCCTATACAGGACCTCTTGTGCTGCGCAGATACTGATTTCTTATGTCTGGAAATAATGCGTGAGCTGACAGGCTCTGTATTCTGCTTTTAATTATGGACAATGTCTCATAGACACAGAGACAACACTTGTTGGGCTCACGGAGACGGTAGCAGACCTGAAGTAACCTCCGGGCAAACACTTCACACAAGCGCTGAAACTGTGTCACTTTGAGTTACTCATTCACTATTTTGTTATGTTGGAGATTTGTCCTTCCTCTGTGACCCACACACATCAGGTATCCATCCCATTGATCCATTAGATTGAAAAGCCTCGTAAATACACCTGGAGTGATGGAACTGAGGTTTTAAGAGATGTTCGGGGTACAGATCAATCGAGTTGAGAGGAAATAGCCTTGAGGCAGAACAGAAAGGCTTAATTATATTGATGGTGTGTAACTGGCAGACCAGAACCTGTAATAGCTCTGACTTGCCATCCATGCATTGGCAGAAAATAGCAGAAGCAATGAAAAAGCTTCATGTTGTTTTTGTTTCAAGCTACTTGTTTGTTTTTTTTTTAAAGATGCAATACATGCTTTTCAGGGTGTTCACAGATTAAAATAATTAACAATGTGTAATAAATCCTTTTTTCAATGACAAAATAGATCAAATAGAATGAAAAGAACGAGTGCTGACGTAAGATGGAAGAGATTTTTGTCATGCATTTAAACCAACATGAATTTTTTTTTTTTACATTATCAAGAAATAAATAAAATAATTATAATAGCTATATAGAGACAGAAAATGTAAGAAAAAAAATTATTTCAATAAGTTGTTAAATTGTAAATAACAAAAAAGGTCTAAATTTTTTGTCTTCACGGTTTAATTTTCAAAAAACAATTACATTTTAATTCAATTTTTATGCTTCCATATAATATAGCTCCATGAATGAAAATCTCAAGATCTCAGTACCAGATTATAACACTATTAATTATAATTCTAAAGTAACTATTTAAAAAAATATAGTTTAAATAGGATTTATGTTTAAAAATAAATTTGGTGCTAAATTTAGTACCTTCTTTTGTAGGTTTGGTAACCTTTTTTATATAAACAAGAAACATTCTGTTACTATGAGCTTTTTTGTCCCTCACGTTCAACCCCATTCGTTGTGAGAGGGGGGTTGATCATGTGCAACCCTGAAAAGACCCCTCAGTCGTCATGTTTCAAGTTCTACAGACGTCAGGAGGGCGTGGCCAGGGCCTCACCTCCAGCGCTGGCCAATCAGAGCGCAGCCGGCTTCTCTTGAAAGCCTCTTGGGCTGCCGATATAAAACCTCCACGGCGGGCTGATGCAATACTGGAAGACACTGAAAGAAGCATCAGTGACGGAAAACCAGATAAAGAGAGCTGCTCCTGTCGCCCAGTTTTCTGTCTAATCTTTGAATCTTATTCTAATCAATAGGTGAGTGAATTAATTTACTGAAATCGATTGCTTTTTGCCTTTTGAGATTGCTTACAATTAGAACCTTATCATGGCCTTGACTAAAAAGATAAAAATTCATGGTTTACTTTTCACTTTCACAAGCTTATCGCGTTTTGCTTCTCAATCCAATTAAGTTCCTGTGTCCAAAAGCATTATGTTAAATATCGGTGTGATTGTATGCCTTTAATGAAACTCAAGACGTGGTGATCTGAAACACAGGTTCCTCAATTGTCAATTTCCTGAAAGCACAAGACTTCCCTTTAGTGTTACATAAAATACGGTCTTTGGCGTTTAACAAAGTGTCAAAATCCCGATCGCGTGAGCGTTATTTAAAGGTTTGTTCGTAGGATGTGACGTTAGTCATCGTGAGCACGTTTGCTACAGCCGCTAATGTTAATCTTGCTCACCGCTTGAGTCGTACAGCTCATTTTAATCCTGGGACTAATAACTAGTCGTTTTAAAAACGTAGTTAGCACTTCCTCTGAATGGCTTGGAACACTGCATAGCCAAAATTACAATGCTAAAGGTGCAAGAATGTTAGAGCAACGAGACGAGTCTTTAGCAACAGACAACCAATCGCGTGCGCCCTCGATGGGCGTCTCATTACATATTCATGAGATTACACGTATGTAGTCAACAAGTATGCAGAAAACGGATAATAAACATTTTTGCGGATTGATTTTTGTTCATATTTAGTGACCAGAGAGGGTCTACGTGGCCACCTTTGGCTGTTAAAAAAACATTTTTTGAAACTAGTCTAAACTGATCTTAAGTCTAAATGACCTTTCCGTTCAAGTTCAAACCGGATTGGATTGTGTGATAGGGTATTGTAAAGAAAAAAAAAAACGCCTCGAACAGAACAGTCTGCACAGATTTGGCAGAATGAAGTCTTTGGAGGTCGCTATTGAAGGATGTGTTCGGCATCTTGCCACGGTGCTCGCGTGCTGATTGGCTGCCGCCGAAGGCAGGGCAGTATAAATACGCTCCCATTACATTCTTCTGTCCTTTCGTGCCTTTACATTTGCAAGGTAAGAGAGTTCAGGGATGATAGCATGGGAATCAAAATAAATTTCCTATGCAAATTTAGCAGTATGATTACTATGAGGCGCCTTACATCAGGTTTAGTTCATTAATGTTTGTTTACCTAATATTTTGTGGCTGCACTGAGCTCCATGTGACTACGTTTGAAATAGCACTGGTGTAAGAACATATGTTTGACTCGGAAATATTAAGCCGAAAACAGCACAAGCTTTTATATTTAGATGTCCAAGCATCTTCCAACCTGTATGACTTGCTTCCGCTGAACAAAAAAAGAAAATGTTAAGCAGAATGAGAGACAGAATTTTAGTTAACATTACTCTATCCTTTCATTGTATAGAATAGGATTGTGACTGAGTCTGTCATGCTTGACATTTCTTTTGTTCAGCTGAAGAAAGAAAGCCATACAGTGAGTATGTTAAGTATTCTGTAGGCTCTGTTAATGTGCAATACCTCAATGCCTCTTGCTTTTGCAGGTAACTGAGTATGCCAGTCTTCAGAGCTCTTAGTAAGGTGGCAAAGCAGGCCCTGCTTGCCCCTGCGTGTGGATGTCAGCCTGTGACGGTGGCGATACGCAACATCAGCTTCTCTCCGCGTCAGGTCACCCCTGGATCTGATGCCAGCTTTCATTCTGTGTCCTTCTCTGAAACCGACCACCCCAAAGTTCTCATCACAGGTATGGGGAAAACATCAGGCTCTTGGTTCTTCAACACTTTTTATTTAACAGTTGTTGCATTGATCACAATGGTTGCAACACATTTTTGAGAAGGGTGGATCCTGACTCCCCTGCTTTGTTTTTTTTTGCATGATATTTGATTAGCTTTTTCTCTCACTCTCAGGTGGCCTCGGGCAACTAGGGGTCGGGCTTGCTAAACTGTTAAGGTATGCATATTATAGTACATATATAAACACATACATATATAGATGCATTAATAAATGTAATGTTTTTACACAAAAAAGCGTGTATATATATCACATAATAACATTATACCACCTGTTTTATAGGAAGCGATATGGAAAAAACAATGTAATCCTTTCAGATATCAGGAAACCACCAAGCAACGTCTTTCACAGTGGTATGTCTTTTGTTAATCTCAAATGTATTCTTACTGTAATTTCATAATAGACTTAATTGGGGTAGCATTTTGTTATATCATTATTATATATGCATTTTAAACCAAGTCTAAACGTGTAAACATGTGCCATTGTTGCATTTATTTAAATACATTAATTTACTGTTAAAGAGAAATCATTTTTATCTTTATTTCAACACTTTTAATATTGAGAAATATGTACAGAGCTAGACTCATCACACAAGTTCTGACATGATTGGATTTTTTTCACACAGGCCCCTTCATCTACTCTGACATTCTCGACTACAAGAACTTGCGAGAGATTGTAGTAAATAACAGGATCACCTGGTTAGTGCATTACAGTGCTCTTCTAAGTGCTGTTGGGGAAGCTAATGTGCCACTGGCCCGAGCAGTCAACATCACAGGTAAGACTTTCGAAAACTTTTATCTAATGCATTGCATTAGATTGAATTGCAATTGAATTTAATTTAGACAGTACATTAAATGAGAATTTTTACACTTACCGTAATACTCTGCTTCAGTGTGTGTGTGTGTGTGTGTTTACTTATTTTCAAATAAATGACATGGATGTTTTACCAGGAAAAATAAAAAGATGTGTTTATTTAGTCTAGATCTTTCCATAAAAATAGCCTGATATGATATGAAAGAAGACATGTATATTCTGAAATGGCAGGAAATATAAATTAATTCTAAACCCCCTTTTTAAATTATTATTATTATTATTATTTTTTATTTTTTTTGTAGGACTACACAACATCCTAGACATTGCAGCGGAACACGGGCTGCGGCTCTTTGTTCCCAGTACAATTGGTGCCTTCGGACCAACTTCCCCTCGAAACCCCACGCCTGACCTCTGTGTGCAGAGACCACGCACTATATATGGCGTCTCTAAAGTCCATGCAGAGCTCATGGGGGAGGTAAGACGCCAGTCACCGTTATTTTAGTATATACATATATTTTTTTACCTATTTTCTGTGCCGTATAGAATATAAATGTTTACCCACGATCCTCTTCTGCAGTACTACCACCACCGTTATGGCCTTGACTTCCGCTGCTTGCGGTACCCTGGCATCATCTCTGCAGACTCGCAGCCTGGCGGTGGCACGACAGGTACGGTGCACTCTGCTCCATCTGTGTTTTGTTGGCACACGACCTTGCTCGCGTACGTCAGTGAAGTTATGCAACTGGCGCTTGCTCAGAAAGGGGTGTTGTTTGCTTCTAGTATTTTTAGATAAACCGATACCCAATGTCGACCGGCCATATGAACCACACCTCCAGGTGCCAGAAGTTGCATGTAAAAACCTGAAAAGTGCTTCGACAGCGGTTTCTGTCATACGGCTATGAGTCCTCAACGTCTGTCTCTCTATTGGCTTCTCCAGACTACGCCGTGCAGATTTTCCACGACGCCGTCAAGACCGGCAAGTTTGAGTGCAACTTAAAACCAGACACACGGCTACCCATGATGTACATTGATGACTGTTTGCGGGCCACGCTGGAGGTGATGGAGGCGCCGGCGGAAACGCTCAGTATGCGCACCTACAACATCAATGCCATGAGCTTCACTCCAGAGGAACTGGCAAACGAGGTCCAAAAACAGCTACCTGATCTTCAGGTCACATATGAGATTGACTCCGTACGACAGGCTATAGGTATGATCCAAAGCATCTTCACTATCCTCAAACATTTTGCTACAAATAAATGGTACCTAAATGCTTGTTTTTCCTCCGTATAGCCGACAGTTGGCCCATGAACTTCGATGACAGCAACGCTCGCAATGATTGGGGCTGGAAACACTACTATGATCTGCCAGAATTGGTCCAGACGATGCTCAACTTCATCGGCTCAGACACCCGCATCGCCCAGGCCAACTGAGTCTGCTCATGAACACTGAAAATCTGAATATTTCATAAAGATCTATAGTGACGCAGAAGAGAGATCCGTGGTCTGTACATAGTCATATTCCTCTTCTCTTTTGTGTCATCTGTTTATTCCTATTGACTAGTGCAGACTATATGTATAATAGCAGATTATACAAAGAGGTCAGGACTCTTTTCAAGTCGGGGTGGAAAACCGTCAGGTATTTTGAAAGCTAAATGAAAGGAATGGGTTTAAACCTGACGTGATCCTCTTGTGCTTTGTATTTAGTGAAAAAGGATCCAGGAAAAATAAACCAAACATACATGGAAGTCCTGAAATGGACATGGCAGATGCTAAAATGTAGCTTCCCAAGTTATACTATCTTTTCTGAGTTTCTTTCTTTTTATTTAAGATAAATAATTTTACTGTACCATTGTAGAGGAATGTAATATATGAGGGAAAAGGCTGATGGCCGGGTTCAGACTAGTAGGAATGAAAGCTAAGAATTGCTACAGCTCTAAAATAAACAGACAAAGGTTCTGGTTTAAACAGGGTGGGACTCTGATGTAGGTCCTCAGGGAAAGTGATGAACGACGTTCTCATATCCCTTTTGGTTGCTTTTCCTCTCCTGTGCACTCTATTTATTCAGACTGCTCACAAATGAAATGCAAGAGTTGGTCTTGCTTCACTTTGCTTTATACTTCTAAAAAGGTCACTTTAAAAAATAAATAAATAAATGCAATTTCTGTCATACATTGCATTTGCCCATGAGCGTTTTCCCACTGGGAATATATTATCCCATATGAAGGGGAGAGTGGGAAAGAAATGTAAATTATTTTTAGTTAAGCTTTGCATCCGCATCTTTTGTTGTTTTGATCACAAAACTTGTGTCAATAAAGCTTTTTTATCTTTAACATTTTGCATTGCCTTTCATTTGAAATATTAATTATTTTAATATAATAAACTGATAGAGCTTTTGTTATATTTAAACTTATTAAATTTATTTTTTCCTGGTGTTTATCTGTGCTGGTTAAATACTTCCCACTTGACTACAGTCCCAACCAGTCATTAAAGCTATTATATATAACTTTTGTGGGAAATATGATCATCGTCTAATGACAGACTGTACAAGAGCTGTGCGTTAATGCACGTTCACACTGCACCATGTTGTCACTTTTGATCAAAGCGATTAGTGCATAATGCATTGACTTAAGACTATAATCTTCCTAAGTTATCGCAGAAACATTTCTCAGTCGTTTTCCTTATCCGCAGCAATGCCTCGGCATGTTTTCATTGGAGTAGTGCCACATAAGCATCTCGGTGGCAATCGACCAAGTTTCTTTTTTTTTTTGTTAAGCTTACAAATGCACACTTTGAAAGCAGGTTATATAACAGCTGCTTGTACAGTATATCCACGTGTCTTCTTTCATGAAGTAGGATAATAACATAGGCGGCAGTTATCTGATAAATTGGTTATGTAAGTACTTGGCTGAAGAAGATACACTTACCAGGCTTGAATAATTAGACGTGGATCCTTAAGGTTTTGTGGTCATTGTTATAAGATTCTTAGCTCGCGCGAACAAAACCCGACATGGAGATTATAAGCTTGGGTTTTGTTTGTCTGCCTCGTTGTTCGTGACTTTCACACAAAAATGTCGCCGGACAGGTTGAGAGTTGAAAAAACATAAGCTTTTCATTACTGTAAGTGGTTGCAACATGTTTATTTTACTTCTTCTGTGTTATACCTACTTTTTTTTTTTTTTTTTTTTTTTTTTTTAATTAATGCAAGAACTAAAACACACAAGAACGGGGGAAAACATTAATAGGTATATAGTCTTAAAATGTATAATCATACATATAAATAACAAATGAGGATCTTTGGATTGCATTCAACAGAATAATATCCATAAGGTAAGTGCAGAAAAAAAAAACATTATAAAGTTACATCCTTTCAGAAAAGTTGTCAAAGTGCACCAAACATTTTTCACTTTTTTTGTGTTATTTATAAGTATAAGAGAGGAAATAATGTGGTTAAACTCAGTAAGGAAGAGGGATCTTTATAAACAACTTTGCGTTCAGTATTATACTTGTCTTCATGAAGCGTTCGTTTAATAACGCTGTTTACATTTCCATCATTTCATAACGCTTCATCATTTCATAACGTGTTTGTAGAGGCTGTCGCACTTCTCCGTCTGGACCTCACTGGTATGAGGCATGCATTTAAACAAACATTGACCTCTACTTGACCACTAAAGACGACACCAAACTGTGAAGAAATGCAAAGCCCGGTCTGTGGGAAAATGAGAAGTATAGCCTGTGCAATTAGGAAGATAACAACTACTGTTTGTGTCACCTTAAAGTCAAATAATGTGACACATAATATCTAAATATATAGAAGATTTAACAGGGATGACAATGCATTTTTCTTCAGTAAATGTCACTTAAAACAAGGTAAAGACTGACTCATTTGTGTTTGAAGCATGCAAAGTTTTCTGGTTTTATTCGAGTAATATTACCAATTATATTGGATAAAACAAGTGATTAGCTCTAAAAAACTTAACATAGGGGGAGAGCACAGTCTATTTAAGTGTCATGCAAACATTAACACTCATATGACAGCATAACCTCCTCCCACTCGTTCTTCTCAGGTGATACTCTTGTCCCAATTCATGAAACCCCTTTTGAGTTTCCTAGAACTGAGCAATGAAGTTCAAATGGATTGCCTTCTTTCTTCTGTACTTCCTGTTAAGGTGTGTCACGTTGTATAAGCATTTATTGCGTGAACACACCTCTCCACCAATACCAGAGGCAGGAGTGTGTCAACATGCTGTGTGAATATTGAATATCAGAGCTGGCAGTCTGTCTGTCTGAGTGAAGGTCGGTATATAAACAAACAAGCAGGGTCAGTTCGTTGAAGAGGGTGGTGCCAAAAAATGCTGTGTTGCAGCTGTCTCATGGTTACCTGTTGCTATGAAAATACAGAGCAATCATTACCAACAACCACATAAGGTAAAATTAAATAGTGCGTTGGTCTTTCTGAATGAAATGCACTTAAAAATAAAGATACAGAAATTTAAAAACCTGTTTTGAGTGATTTTTACAGCAATAAACTAAAATAAAATAAAATGCAACTAAATTGCATTGCAGGACATTTAGCCTAAATTAAAATGAAAGACTAAAGGGACTAGAGATTAGTATCAAATATTAAAAATAATAAAGACAAATATTTCACAAAAATTAATATAAATGTATGCACACACTTTTTCTTCTTTTTAAACACAATAACTGCTATTTGTGTTTATTTTCTTCAGCAGGCATCTGATGTGATTAAATATGTAACTTTTAATGGTTATATCTCAGATTATATTTTATTTAACACATCTAATACACTGTAAATAAGTTTTAAATAGAATAAAGATTATCTGAATTTTTTTTTTTTTACAGGAAAATACTATTTCTGTCTTTGGAGAGTTATTTACTTCATCTTGATCTATGGTTTTAATGTCATTTTATTATTTTAAAAGCAGTTTTGTCAACTAAGCAATGCCTTACAAGACTAAGATGTGCCATTGTTTTAAAGCTTGATAGCCACTACTGTAATTAAATTAAGTTACATTAAATAAATGAGTTACATTTTAAATACAACAAAGATCATTGGATGATTTATTTTTTTATAGAAAAATACTATTTCTGTCTTTCTACTTCAAATTCTGTGAATTGTAATATTTACTGGCAGAGTTGTTATAAGAGAATTGTTTTACGTTCTGTGTAGTTATAGCAGACAATAAAAACAGACAAATGAAAAAAAAAAATAAAAAATTAACAGCCATTAAAAAACCAAAGTTGCACTTTTTGTTCCATTAAAGTATACTGTATTAAGTGCCCCAATCAAAACCATAAACAAAATGATATACACATCCCTTTCCTGCCAATCGAGTGATTACTAATTGCAATTGAATCTGTGACACTTTCACCTCACGGCGGTGCTGCGAACAGCAGGATCAATGATCAGGGAGACATCAGCTCTTCTTCTTTCACTGTATATCACTGCAGACAGCACACAAACTCTTTAACCTCCAGCTAAACCTCCATAATCACATGCTTCTCACTGCAGAGAAATTATACGTTATGTCCAAGCTGGGAGAATAAAATTCCAGTCTTGTGGGAATGGATTTCTAAATTCACATGTAAAAAATAGGATTCTTTACTAAATCAAACTACAGTCTGTCGATAATGATTGTTTTCATTAAGTTCAAAATATTTGTCTGGATAACAGCTGTGAAACAAATCATCCATCTATAGCTAATTGATATAGCTCTTTGTCAGTAATGAAGTCATTCATTTTCAATGTTGTTTTATTATGTTTAACCCCAGACCTCAGTGTTCATAGGCAAAAGATTCTCAGGTAATTATTGTAATTAGTTTGTGTCTAAAACGTCAATACATGCACACAATAATTAGGACAAGAAATTTAGAAGTAATTACAGTCTCGTAGTGATATTTATAGCTAAAAATAGTGCTGTGCAAAGCACAAATAATTGGAGTCTTGCCTATAAAACAGGTTTTTGTCTCTTTATGATTTTCATGCAACAAAAAGAAAAATGAAGATATGTCATATCTTCATTTGTATACTCTTCTTGAATACTTTACACGGAAATAAAACACTTTACAAAGCCTTTTACTTCTCTGCCTTTATTAATCTGCAGTTTTATTTTTCATAAGGGTATCTTGGCTAACACTGCACACAAATCTGATTCAGTTTTCAAATCTGATCTTTGGGGCTCACTGTGCGCAGTGTAATTTAGTAAGTGATGAAATCTGATCCATTTGTTCAGACAGTGTCCTCGGTTCCTGGGCTGCTGTGGTAATCGCTTCAGCGTCAGCACAATGCTAAGAGACCTGAGAGAGTGACAGTCACTGTGGACGTGCTCGGTAAAAACACTTTCCACATGACTGAGAATAAGCTCATTTTACTTGGAAATTGCACATATGGACCATGTTAACACAGGGCGGGCATGGGGAGTTCAATTTAGTTACTTACCTAATCTTAATCGATGGTATCAGTGTCGTTAACTACTTTAAAAGCAGTATGTCAACTAAGCAAGGCCTTACAAAATAAAGATTTAGTTTTAAAGCTTGATAGCCACTACTGTATTAAGTTACATGAAATAAATAAAACAGATTCTAAAAGCTAAAACGACATCCTCAAGCAGCAAATGATTAGTTATTTAATTACATCACAACTCACTTACGCCATCTACTGTTACAAACTATAGCCTAAAATGTCTTTTATTGGTTGTTTAAATAATCTACATTTGTGTGTAATGTTTTGGTTTTTAAATAATAGCATATTATATAATAGTTTTAGACGACAGACATTAATACGTTAATTATGATACAATCGTTTCCATCAGGCACAAATTTGGACAACCTGCTTGTTCCTCCATGTGTTCAAGGACCCCTCAAGATGTCCATGCTTGCCGAACGTGAGTTTACAAACTTAATTGTATTTTAGGGTTGTTTAAGACGTTTTAAAGCATTAGTTGGCCATTTTTGTAATATTGGATATTTTGTTTGGTCGAATATAGTTGATCAAAGTCATTCTTGCATTCCTCCACGTTGTTTAGCATATTTGCTAGCAGGCTAGCCATCGTGGCTCTTTAATAGGATGGTGAATCAGTTGTCAAATAAGTTACTTATATTTTGTTTTAAACTCAGACACACAACCAGTTTTAGCGCAATGTATTCTGATGCAAAAGTGACATGAAAGTGGATGTTTTGTTATATTTAGATATTGTAACATACATATTGTTTTAATATTTCATAAGCTCGTCGTAAGCAGAAATGGTCCGTGGACCCCAGAAACAGCGCATGGAGCAACGATGAGTCTAAATTTGGACAGAAAATGCTGGAACGCATGGGCTGGTCCAAAGGAAAGGTAACGGGATTAAAACATTGCGCAGCAAAATACATCCAATATGCGTTTTAGCGTAAAAACATCTCAACATTGAAGGTGTTACGATTCAGGGGAGAGTTTTGGCAGCTGCCACATTAGCTCGTTGATCACGTGCGTGAGTTATGACTTTAAAATGGATCATTCTGGCATTTATTATTGTATGTATCTATATCTGGCATAGATGAGGATTTGTTTACATTGCGTAGTATTTGTGATAGTCTTCTTGAAAATACCAAAGAAATCTGAACTAATAAATGAATGCATTACAGGAACATTTTTAAGTGTTGTGTGCATTGTCTGGCAATATTATATATATATATATAGAGAGAGAGAGAGAGAGAGAGAGAGAGAGCGCGCTGTATCTCAGTAGTCAACATCTGAAGTGAAAAATGCTTTAACCTTTTTGATCCACTTAAAATGTTGACTACTCTCTGTGTGTGTGTGTGTATATACACTACCGTTCAAAGATTTGGGGTCTGTTAGATATTCAATGATTGGTCATCAATACGGTTCGCGTATTGTGTATAGTACGGTTCATGGTCATTTCCCAAATCATCAAAGTGATCATTTGTATCTCCTTGTTAGTGGAGACTTGAGAGAGCA
>JAUMHQ010000083.1:7994050-8021506 GCA_032361165.1 Enteromius paludinosus
GAAACGATGGTGTTTGAGACTCACAGTATGTTATGTCCATGTACTGAACTGTTATTATTCAACCATGCCAAGGTAAAATTCAGTTTTCCATTCTATGGCACCTTTAAATGTTTAAACTAGGGATGTCCCGATCTAATCACATGATCGGAAATCGGGCCCGATCACATGATTTCAGACCCGATTGGAATCGGACGTTACCTCCCGATCAGGACTCGAATATATATGTATGACGATTATCGTGCAGCCCTAACAACATTGTCATAGCAAACTGTGAGATATGTAAACTTGGCATTGCAAGAGGTGAAAAACAAACCTGAGAGTTTGAAGAGGACAGAAAAAATGCCCTGTGACAGCGCGGAGGCGCAGGACATTACAGCCAAGATAGCACAAATTAAACTTTTTTTTTTTTTATATGTACTGTTGCACAGTAAGTCCAAAAGTAAAGAAACATTGTTATTTATACTTGATAGTTCAAGCTACCTCATAGAAGTGCTCTGTTTGTTAACAGAGTTGTGTGTTAAAAATAAGTTGAATTAAATAAAAAATAATGAACATCCTGTATCTGTTTCTTCGCTCTTCTTTATGCTTTCTTTATGTATTATAGAAGTATCGGATCGGGACTCGGTATCGGCAGATACTCAAAATCAAATGATTCTGATCCAGGGCAAAAAAAACTGATCGGGACATCCCTAGGTTAAACCCAAAAATTAACCTTCTTTCATTAATTACTCACATTTCGATCCAAACCTGTAAAACATACATTCATCATCTAAACACAAATTAAGATTTTTTTCCTCAATGTTCAGCTGACACTTAAAGGAAAACATCATCGTTTTTCCATGTTCTTCCCTCAACTTAGATGAGTGGATGCATATCTCAGTGCGTGCACTTGAGGGAACAACATGGTGGAATATGGAAAAACAGTGGCGTTTTCCTTTTAAAGTGCTGCATTAATCATGAGTGTAATATTGAGATGTCGCAAATCTATTGCAGCAGATTGCATGTCACCTTACGGTCCAGTCCACCTGTAAGCACCGCTGACCTCTGCTTTCACGTGACACGCTCGGAGCAAGTTTCAGGCTGATAATGAGCCGTGTCATAGCGTGCAGTCTGACTCTACACACAAGTCACTGTAGGCAGGGATCCCGATTAAATCCCCTTAACGGATTTGCACCCTCTTTCACCCCTAGTCCTGTCAGCCACCTCTGCGGTCAAATAAGGTAGTGTATTTCTGATGATGTGCTAGTGGGCACGATCAAGCCGTATTTCCTCATCATCTCCCAGGTACAGAACGCTCTGATAGAAGTTAAAAAAAAAAACAGAATTACTGATGATCCCTTAAAACCCTGGAAACTTGGTTTGGAGAAGTTGGTTTGAAGGGATTATTTAGTGGAGTTTTTGGCTTAGGCGGCTAGTTTGGATTCAGTTTGACGGTGGGCGGCTCTGCCAGCCCATGTTGCGTCGGTATTTCCTTTGTAAATCTACCCTGATTTTAGCATTGTATTTTATTTCTACAGCTATTATTTTGTGAGCAGAACCATCTTTTGCTTATTTTTTTTTGTGTGTGTGTAAATGCTATACAGCAGTTTTGGGGGGTTTGTTTTTAGCGAGATTTGTATTTCCATAAGGAAATACCAGTGCTTGCGAGGCAGCAGAAGAATAGTTTTAGGTAAGCTTAGGTTTTAAGCTTTGGCTCGTAAATGAAATGCCGCATCAGAGCTGCTTTGCTGTTGTCATGACACTCGGCACGTGCCTCGTTTTTTGGCTGCTGTGCAAAGACGGTGTTGTGTTTATATGTTGATTCCCATACAGCAGAAACATAATGGTATTTTCTTACATCGAGTGTGTGAATAAATAAGACCAGTTGATGTGTCCATTTTCAATGGAAAATGTTCTAAGAATATCAGTAGGGGATTATTATCAGTCAGCGTTTTAATGTTAAACATCTTTAATTTATGAAATAAATATAAATAATACAAAATAGATGGTATGAAAAATTCAAATCAATCCGTTTATAATTTATAGAACAGGAAATAGCCCACATTATTAATGTTTGTTTGGTTAGTGATTTAGTTGCTAAGTGCCATTGTGTGTGCAATTACTCAACGATGAGCTGAGCATTTCTGCAACATGCTTATGTGACGTTCATAAACTGAATAAATGAAATAGGGTTTACTGAACAAATCATATCTTTATTTTTTTTCTTCTTTCAGTAATGTATCGTTTATAGGATAAAGTTAAAATCTTAATCTTGTAAACTTTCTAGAAAAATATTAACAATTGTTTTTAGCGTTGATGATGGTAAAAGAGACATTTCTCGAGCACTGAAGTGAATGTGACACTGAAGACTGGAAAGTTGATGCTGAAAATTCAGCTTTGCATCACTAGAGTGTAAGATGTATTCAAACAATTATTGTAAATAGTAAGGCTTCACAATATTATTACATAAATCCTTAGTGAGCATCATAGGCCTCTTTCAGAAACAGTGTAGCAAGCAGCACAATAGCAGCGGCTGAATTTGGAAGTGCCGACAGTGTGCTATATTTTAATTTTTTTTTGTTTTCTTCAGCTAATCGTTTTGTTGCAGTTTGTTATTGTCTTGCTCTGCAGGGACTTCATTGACCGGATTGAAAACCAATCTGAGCAGGCTCACAATGGTATCCCAGGAGGCCGTGTGGCAAAGGGCTGGTGGCGAGCCCTGTAAACGAGGGGCAGTTAGGCCTGCATAGGAAGCCAATGAGGGGGCGTTGTTTATGTGTGCATTGTGTGCTTGTGCGGCGATATGGCAAGTGGAAGGTTTTTTTTTTTTTTTACCTCTGTGCATGCTGTAGATGCATCCTGGGTTCACCACGGGCCAGCATGAAGAGCTGATGCTTTAAATGCGGTGAAGGACGGCAATTATATACTTGTTCTATAGAGTTTTTTTTGACCAGGCTTTTTAGTGCATTGCAAAGTGCCGATCGCATAAAGTGCTGCTGTGTCTTGGCCGCCCTCTCTCCCACCTCTTGCACCAGGGGTTTTCCTCCTTTCCCTCAGAGCTTCCTGCCAGTCCCTTATCTCTTGTCACAGTGTTCTCTGACACACACATGCATGCACATGGGAGGCCGTTCCAAGTCGCCGCTGATCTCATTACCTTGATTTAAGAAGCTGTTATGGAGCGACGTGTGTATTTTGTTGGCGTAGTAGTATTTTTCTTTTCTTTTTTTTAATTCGAGTTACAAATTGATTTTTGTTAACTGTGGTCCTGATTTGAATCGATTTGTTTTATAACTGCTGCTGATGATGGAAAAGTCACATCTCTGAGGAAAAATGGAATGTGACTAAATTGCTTCTCCATCTTTCTGTGGGTAGAGCTCCAGTTGCCGCCTTTTTACTTGCATAAACACATGCTGAGATTGAAATACTGTGATGGACAAACAGTGCTTGTCAACCGATTTGATTTAAGTCTCTCTATTCACAAAGACAAGACATTTATGGTGCATCTGTTGTAATAAAACTGCTCATTCATTTTTGTTTTCTTTTTCAATTTACAGAAAAGTAGAAATAATATGAAAATAATTAAAATATAACATACTGAATCCTCTTTATACTTATTCAATCATAATTAATCGCATCCAATATAAAAGTTATTGTGTGTATTCTGTGTATATATAAACGCTAGCATTTATTTATTTTAGACATTTAAAACTTATTTTGGATGCAATTAATAATTTATTTGTTCAATAACAATTTCACAGCAATTTCTATCTAGTAAAATTTTGTAAAGCTTGACATATCTAGTATATTTTATATTAATTATAATTTTGTTTTTAATAATACATTTGACATTTTCCACACCACTAAATTTCCCTAGTTGATGAAAATCCTAGTATAAATGACATTTGAGAGAACAAATTAAAATAAGAAATACAGTGCCAGCTTATATCTTCGTTTTTAGCTGTTTTAGCTTATTTTCAAACTTTTGTGATATTTGTAGTTTTAGCCCGTCCTGCAGCAGGAAGTTTGCTGAGGCCCCCTAGTGGGCCCCGGCCCTCTGGTTGAGAACCAGTGCTAACCAGTGCATTGGAGAGACTGCATTGAGCGCTGTCTGGAGGCTGCGCTGCCATCCATCACTGCCTTCTGCTCTGAGCGATGTGGAAAAATCTCAAAGGCAGCGAGAGAGTGATGCTAAAGACTTATGCTTTCGGCATTCCTGTGTTTTTTTGTGCCTTTCTCACAACTGTCTGCTTTACTCGATCACAATCTTTTTTTGTATTTTTAGCTTTCAGTATTTATTCCTGATGTCTCTCTTATTATTGTGTTCCCTCCCCATCTCTTTCTGTCTCGTTGGCTCGTTCTCTTCTCGGGGGCCTTAGTTAGGCTGTAGGCTAGTGTGTACGGAGTCATGAGGAGTGGGTGTGATTTATCTCCCTCGGCCCCTCTGTAGCCCCCCTCCACTCCGGCAGGCCCAAAGGAAAGAGCCGAGTTTGCTTGAACGTGGCTCGGTTTGCGAGGCCCCAGCATTAGCTGAAATAAACCCTCCTGCTGCTGGTGAAAAATGTCTTGTGATTGGCTAATTAATCAGTCAAAAGGGGAGCGTCGCGGCCTGTGACTTGAGGGACCCGAGCAGGCGACCGCTGAGGGCCCGCTGATAAATGGACTCCCTCCTGCTTCATACATCAGTGAAACTTAGTCATTTTTTACCACTGCTCTTTGCGTCAGTGGTGGATCGCTAAGGCCTACACTTATATATTTCGCGTGGAACTCCATCTGTGTGTGTGGAGTGCGTTTCAGACAATCGTCTGATTTAGTCTGTGCTCTTTAAATTGCTCAGTAAATACTGTCTACTCAGCATAATCTGCACATCAAAGTTTTAGTTTCGATATTGTTTCCCATATTTTTCAGTTCGAAGCTGAAAACAATAGAGTTTGAAAATCGCATTGATAATTTTGATATTTGGTTTGTTTAAATATAGGCAAGTTGGGTATAATTTTGTATGTGTATATTTTTTTTCTTATGCATATTTGTGCCTTTTTGTTATTTTTACTAAAAGAGATCCATTGCTACCTGTTGCTGGAAATCCCTTGCATAAAAACGGATTTTACAATATGCACAAGTATTCAAGTGTGAGTTAGTAAGATCAAAATATATAATTGTAAAAATAAATAAAAAGATAAAGAATCTAGAGAAACAGTAAGGACATTCATGAGGTTTATATAACATACAAATATATAACAGCTAAAGCTATCAGCAACTGTTATTAACATAAATAATAAGAAAAAGAAGAAATGTTTAAGCACCAAAGCAGCGTATTAGTTATTTCCGAAGGAGCAATGGTGCTGAAAATTCAGCTTTGCGTTACAGGAATAAATTAGTATGTAAAATATTTTATTTATAAAATAAATAAAAATTTACAGTTTTTACTGTGTTTTTAATTCAGTGCAGTCTTGGTAAGCATAAGAGACCAACAATATTATTATTTTGGGGTACCTGAATATTTTAATAATTCATGAAACAGAAACTGAATTGTATAAATTATGATTAATAGTACTATTATTTAAATTAAATTTTTTTTTAAACAATTTATGAACTTTTCTCAGAAGAGAAAAATATTATACTGTGTACATTTAAATGACACTTGCATAAATGTTGATATGTATGTACATAGTCTATATCTAGACACACACGTTTATGATGATTATTATTACAAATTGGGTTTTCTTTTATTAAAGTAAGCGCTGAGACAGTTTATGTCTGGGGTTGTCTCCATGGTTCCGGTCAGGCTGCTCCTTTCGCTGTGTTAACAGGGGTTGGCGTGACCCCCTGTGGCCTCTCCCACTCCCACGCCAGCTCCAACACAAAGCCTCAGACTGGAGGGTGGTACCTGTAGCTGCTCTGAATCAGCCCACGCCCGTCCTCATGAAGGATCGGCGGCCAGTTGACTCGCCCGTTCCCCTGATGCCGCCGCCTCACCAAATGAGGAGAAGAGGTTGCACCATTTGGCAGATGAAGCGGTGAAGGGGCGAGAGGCTGTGATGTCATTGGCCGCATGGGAGTCGGCTGGTGGGCGGAGCTGAATGCCGAATTCTGCTGAGGATGCAAAAGTTGAGCTCCAAATATGTCAGCAGGCTGATGTGGAGCTTAATCCACATTTAACACATTACACAAATTTAGAGAGAAATGTCGCTATTTAATAGTTGATTTTATTTGATCAAATTAGCTAAAGTTACTAAAAAAACCTTACTACCATATACATCGTTTTTTGAAAGTCTCTTATGCTCAGCAAGGCTGCTTGATTAGAAAAAAAATCTAATGCTATTGTAAAATATTCTTGCAACTAAAAACCTATTTCTAATTCTGTTTTCATTTTCTATCGTAATGTTTTTTTAAAATGTAGGCTAATTATAAAGCTGAATTATCAGCATCACTACTCCAGTCTTCAGTGCCATGTGATCCTTCAGAAATCATTTTAATATGATATATTTTTTTAATCATGAATATTTAATTTTTTTTCTTTTTTTAATAGGATTTGTATGCAAAGTTTGTATGAACAGCACTGACTTGAAACGTAAGTCCAGTGTGTCTTTGGTGCCACTTTTGAACAATTTATTGCATGAAGAACGTTGGAGCCATGGCTTAGTGATTAGCATTGAGTTTTGGTGCTTTTGTGGGTGGTGCAAGTTCAAATCGGGCTTGAACTTCATTTTTCTCCCTTTAATTTCCTGTACTCTTCTCATTTAAAGGTTATAATTAAACTGAGAAGTTACTTTTAAGTATGAAAACAGAGATCTTTTCTTTTTTCCCATGACTGGATCAGCCCATGGTATATTATGTCTAGAGGACTAGTGCTCATTTAGGAGCAGTGCTCACTGGCACGTTGTAACCATGTGCTCAACTAATGCAGTAACCGACGCCTGTGCGCCAGTGTTCAAAGGCATGTTTGTTTTTGAGCGGGAGAGCCCTAATATGTTCTCAGATAACATCTAATTGCCTCAAACAAAAGCGCGGCCTCCCTTACGCTGTTGACAGGGCTACAGAATAATGAAGAAACGGACCGAAATGACTGCTTGCTACACAGCCTCCGGCAACTGGCTTTACGCCCATGCCACCCCACTGACACGTACAAATTAGTGTGAAAATAAAAACGGCATTAGCTAAAAAGGGTAACTGAAATGGCCAACTTCTGCCGTCATTGTTGGCCCATGCAGGACTGCCCTGGCATGATGATTACAGTACGAGCAGAGGAAGCTAACCGCCTGACGCTCCTGAGAGCCACCACCGCTGCTGTTTTCGTGGGCCTCGGCTTGCATTTAATCACCGCCAGTTTAATCTAATAAATCACCGCAGGGCAGAGAATAAATGGTGTGTCCTCCATCTTGGGGCTGACACATCAGCTCCTTAGAGGGCACAGAAAGGCAAGCACTTTACAATGTAAAGCAAGCAGAGTTTAGTGATGATGCCCTGTGCAGCGCATTGTCGCCATTTGTTACTCATAAGTAATGAAGTCTGGGGTTGGTGGAGAGGTCTGCATCACGCCGGCTTACTGTTTGCATTATGTGTACGTCTTTGTTATTCAAATACCTCTTCATCACTTGCACCTTCATTTGACCTGTTTTTATTCATTCTTTTTTCCCATTCAGTTTCAATATTGATCATGCAATTTATTAAATCAATATTTATAGCAATATCATAATATTAACTATATATACTGTATATATTATAACCACAACAGTAATATTAATACAAATTTACACCACTATTCTCTATAAATATGTAAAAAAAAGTCTAATATTAATAATAATGTTATATCAATCTTTTGAAATGTAGTTTATAGTATTGTTTTTTTATTATTATAACAATTTAACAAACCATGCACGCTAAAACAATGTCTTTGTGTGTCAGTTTATTAATGTTTTAAATTAGTTTTATAATAATGGTAATAATTAGTAGAAATATAATAGTGTAGTAGTAGTAGTAGTAATAATAAAAAAATAATAATGTGGTTGTAATTAGTAGAAATAATAGTAATTGTTGCAGTAATAATAGTAATAATACTAATTCAATATTAAATAATTTTAAATAGGTATTATGTTATTGTTTTGTTTTACCATTTTAATATAGACAGGGCATCCTAAAAATGTCTTTTGGTACATAATAATTATAATAATAATAATAATAATAATAATAATTAAAATCAATATTGTTTTGATATACAATTTTAACACGCAATGCATACAAAAAATTACTTTTGATGTATGCAATTCTTCACAATAATGGTAACAACAAAAACATGCAGCAATGTGCTTGACTTGACTTTTGATATGAAGCCATTTTTTTGCAGCGTTCGAATGCATCCTTTTTTTGATTGTATGTTTTAGGTTGAGGTTATGAGTACATGATTTACATATCGTCCATTTAACGCATATTTAAAGAACCTTAGAAACTTGAATCAAAGGATGTCTTGTAATTGGACTGTTTGCTTTGTTCTGCTTTGTTACATTACGTTCACGTATTATATCATGATACATGTTAAAATGCTCATTAAAGCATGCAGAGCACTGTATTGCGTGGGTGCCACCTGTTTTGCTGTCCGCCCACGTGAATGGTATGAAGGATGGCGTGGCGGGTCCTTTCTCCTATTCAGGGAGGGACAGCTGGGTAATCTGGGTCCCGATCCATAAGCCCAGGCCACCACCAAATTTATAATAGTGGCAGGACAATGAGAATCAGCCCTCTACCCAATATCATCTCAATATTATCCATCGGCCTGTGAGAGTAATGGGCCGGGATCTATTTTGTTTAGAATATAGTTTAACTTGGAACCCTCGAAGGAGTAAATTATCTTCAAGTGCTTCCATCTTCGAAAAAAGAGAGATAAGAAGAGAAAAACAGAGGGTTGATGTCTTAATGTCTGTTTTTTCTCTGAATGAAGATTGATTGATCATCTTGCCCCGCCAATATCCAAATCAGTTTTTTAATTTTTTTTTTCTGAAAGCAAGGTTCAAGGTTCTGTCAAAGCAAGAGAGACCAATACAAACACTAACACTGTCTTTTTCTTAAATATTAAATATTTTATTTTTATTTACTTGAAGTACGTTTAATATTTTATATATATATTTTATAATAACACAAAATAAAAAATAAAAAAATTGTACTGCATGCCCAGTGTGTTAAGTGTTTAGTTGTATTAATTTTTGTACTTGAAATAATCAACTTGAATGTAGCACAGCATTATTGCACCAAATTGCAGTCTTTATGTTCCGGAAATATTCTATATTTAATGTTGCACTAACAGCGAAATGCGTTCAATCAGCCATCATTTGGTATATTTTCATAAAAACTTTATTTGTTTCTTTTTCATTTAATTAAAATATATGCAAATTAGTAAAATGGATGATGATGGATGACAATGTTAATTTAAAAAAAATATATATATTTTTTTTTTATTTTTATTTTTATTGTTTTATAAAAATGTAATGTGATATAAAAAAAAAATAATAATTTTTTTTTTTTTTTTTTGATTGTAGTACACTTCTAACAAACTTGCCTGTACTTTGCTTGCTCTGCATACCCACTGTATTAATGTTTCTCTACATTTATTTCTGACGGCTCAACATCCTCAGCTAGGATTATTGCAAAAGTATTGCGAAATATCGGTTCTCGAAATAATCATAACTTTATATATAGCACAGTGTTATTGTACCATATTGCAGTCTTTAATCCCTGGACACTCGAAGTTCTCATTGCTGACGCAGCATTTGCAGAGCTAAACCAGCGTAGTCAGAGTGCCGTGTCTCTATGCGGGAAGGAATATTATATTTGTATTATAAATTAGGGACTCTCTGACATTGCACAGAGGGGGACAAATTAGTTGCAGTTTTCAGCAGCAAATTCAAGAGTGTTGTCACGATTTAGGTTTTTTTTTTGGTTCGTGAACACATTTCGACAACATCTACTGTTTTTTTTCTTTTTCACCGTCCCTGGCTGCTTCGAACTGTCTGCTGCAATGTGTTGGCGTCAGCGGCGATGTCTTGTTCTTCAGTTTCCTCATCGTGGCCTTTTGAATATACCGACACCCCCCTCCAAGTCCAGCCCTGCTGCCGCACCGCCCCCACCCCTCCAGCCGCCCATGCCTGAGGAGAGCGGAGCAGGAAAGAGCCCATAGCTCCTGCTGTAAGGGCCTTATCTGAACGCTGCACACAGTTCAGGGAACGCATCCTCTTCCTGGGGCCTCCCATCTGCCAGGAGCAGAGAAAGAACGAGGGGAATGTGGAGGCAGAAGAAGCCAGAGAGCGTCTGAGAACATTCGGGGGCCGTTTTTGTTGTGTTTACACCCTCATTAGGACGTCCAAGCACAGTCATGAAACCTGGACTGGCGTTATCTCCGTGTCAGCCTTCCTGCTCGCTTGTTTGTTTGTGTGCGTGTTGCACGTATGTGCTTGCATGTGTGTGGTATAACCCAATCCGTGCTCAGCACAGTTGAGGGAATGCTACCAGCAGCACTTCTCTCGGCACATTAGAGAGATAAGCCTAATGGAGGTCCCCAGGCGGTGAGACATCGCACCACACACACACACACACACACTATCACCACCTCTCCGATGAAGAGGATTTCCCCACTCGCTCCATCTCTCTTCCTCTTCTCCTCGTTCTTTCTCTCCGGAGAGTAATTTCACACTGTGCTCCAAAATGCCCCCCAGTCATTTCTCTAAGTCTCTGCTACACGCTGTCAGCCGCATCTCCTCTGAAGACCTCTTTCGGACCCCCTCTTTTATTTGGAAGGAAAAGTGAGACTTGTGTTTTTAATGAGCCTACATCTGCAGTTCTCCACTCTCCCTCTGGGCGACGTATAACTTTTGAGGGACCTGTGGCAGAAACTTGTAGTCACCATGACCGTCTAGAACAGTAGTTCCTGGTCTACCACCAACTCTGCGTTAAAGAATGAACCCATCAGCTTTTGGGTCCTGCTGACTTTCCATTGACTTAACATTGTTCAGAATGCTCTCGTTTGTTTTACACAAAAGAAAGTCATTCATACAGGTTTAGAACAACATGATAGTGAATAAATGATGACTCTTTTCATTTTTGGACCATCCCTTCAACACATTTTGCTCTGAAATCATTATGACTATGGTGAAGGTGACATAGTAGTCCATACGTAGTTAGAAGTAGGCAGCCATGTTTTGGTGTGGTGCTTGGTGCTATGAGAGCAGTGAAGACTGGCACTGCTTCTCTTGGTGCCTTCGACAGAAAATGACACAAAATGTGGCATTATACCGGTATTTTATTTTTCGGTTGTGGTTGAGTTGTTGCTGTAAAAATAGCAACAGGTAGTGCAACCGTTTACCATCATCAACGCAGACTGCACTATAACGGCGCCGCCCATAGTCTAAAATATGTATAAAAATGATGTGGAATTGTTTTTGTTTGTTTTTTAAATGCACAGAGACATCATTTGCATTTACATTTTTATTACATTAGGGGTATTTAGGGTATTACCCCAGTCACATAGTATTGTACCCCTCAAGGTAATGTAATTAAAAAAATATATTATTTAGTTTGTTTGTTCAACATTAATAAAATATCAAGTTATTTAAATATTTTAATATATTAAAAAAAAGTAATAATTAGTGTGTGTGTGTGTGTGTGTGTATATATATATATATATATATATATGTATCTAATTTATTTTATGTAATTTGTTAACTTTTAATTAAAATATGATTTTTTTTTTTCTGCATTTGTTTTCCCTTTCATTTACAATTATTTAGTTCTTGTTCTCTCTGTCTCTCAGTGATTTCCTTTCTTCTGATATCTCTAATCATATAAAAATGTGGGCGAAAAAAAAAAAAAAAGAAGAATTTTTCAAGTCTGCGTGAAGAAAGGAAAAATTGGACTGGTTCATCCTTGAATGTTTAAGTTGTGTTGTCAATAATTTAGAAAACTAGACTCACCCTTTTCTAATAATTGACAAAATATTTTTTTTTCAACTTTCTGGTTTATTTGCATTAAATGACATTTTACATGACATCACTCGTATTACATCACAATACAGAAAAAGTCTGATCACGACTGCGGTTACATCACTACTTGACAATTACTACATCACACTATAACACTAGTGCTAATACTACTACTAATATTTTGTCAAAATATTTTATCAAAACGTTTTAGGTCAGCTGTTTATTACTATATATACATTATATAAGTTCTTTAGCATTGTAAGCAGTCATGTGTATTTTGTTGTTTCTTGGCTTACAAAAGCTTTGCAATCTTTTTTTTTTTTTTTTTGTCCAGTCCCACCATACATCTTTTGAAAAATGCCGGCGTCTCTGGCATAATGTAGTGCACCGGCGTGGTTTAGCACCGGCTTCCGAGCGGGTATTCTTCACTGCAAATCATTATGCATTGAGGAGGCCATTAGCAAAATGAAGACGAATGGCAGAGAGAGTCGCCGTGATAAAGTATTGGAGGACGACGGTTTAATCTAAAGTGTTCCTCTGTGGTCTTTCAACATAGTCACCGTGTCGTGCTACGCTCTGGCCTGCTATGATTAAGCTGTATGCTATGCTATAAAGTTTGTTCTTTCCCATAAAGCTTATAATCACTGTCTTAGTTTGGCCGACGCAAGCACTGACTCTCACTCATCGGGCAAGTTTTTCAGGAATCAGTTGTTTAATCCAGTCATTTACACAGTGACTTGTAGATAACGCCCCCTTTTGAATCTGTTTCCTCTTTCTATATACACGGTGCTGGGGAATATTATACAACATGGTGTAAAAATATATTGAGACATGAACAGAATCAGATTAAGACCAAATGTTTTCTCTTCAAACTTCTTTATTATTTAAACCAGGAGTGTTTTGTAAATGTCTTTGAGCAGATAGTTCAGTTGAAGTCCAGTGATGTCACTAGATACTTGGGACAAGTCTCAGCTTGACTGGAAGCTGATTGACAGCAGTTTAAGCACTTACTGACACGCATACATAAAGATGTGTGCATCAAGATACTTCAAATGAATTGAGGGGTTGTCTTGTTCATTCCCAACAGACGGGACTGCTGGATGTGATCATTTTAGCAGTTTGTTTCATTTTCAGTTCTTTGTCTGGTCTTTGACATGATAAAAAGATAATCATTATAATTTTTTTACCTAATGTAATGTTGTATAATTAAGCTGTCCATCGTCATAATCCTCATCATCAAATAATTAACCAATAAATGTATTTGTTGAATTTTTCTTGCATGTCATAACTTTGTATTGCTGCATTTGTCTATCTTTCATTTAGGGAAGCAGTGGGCCTGACTCTCGGGAAGAGAGCGAAGATGATAAAGACACAGTTACTGATCCCAACCCAGAGACGCAACCAAACACCGTGACCAGCACACTGACCATGCAAGAGTACTTCGCCCAGCGGATGGCCCAGATCAAGAAGACTCAGGCAGGACGAGACCCAGCCGCATCTTCATCTGAGGTCAGCAGCGCTCCTTCTCCACTGCCTACATCTGCCTCCATGGAGGACTCCCCGAACACCAGTGATATGGAACCGTCCAAAAAAAAGAAAAAGAAGAAAAAAGACAGGAGGAATGATAGAGATGGGATGGAGGAAGATGCACTGACCTCAGTAACGGGTGAGATTAGTGAAGAGCCAAATCACTCACAGAAAAAGAAGAAAAAGAATAAGAGGAAACGAGAAGAGCGGGATGAGGATGAGACTGAAGTGTGCAGCGCCCCTACAGTAACAGAGGGGACCACTGAAGAAGACGCTCCCACCACAGGAAAGAGGAAGAAGGACAAAAAAAATGATCTTCACGTTCATTCAGATGAACCTAAAACAACAGAAAATGAGAATATGGACTATAAAGTTTCAGAGAAAAAGAAAAAGAAGAAAAGGAGAGAAAAGGACGAAGAGGAAGGAGTGACTGAGGAAGTGGTGTCGAAAAAGAACAAGAAAAAACAGAAAAAATGATTGCTTTTCACAGTTGTCTGCTCTTGACTCTAGACTTTTTGATAATACCATCATGTTTTAAGTAGTGCGATCACCAAAATGAATGGCAACACAGCCTATGAATTTACAGGTATAATTGGATTGTATCTCCATATTTACACAATGAAAAAAAAAAAAATTAAAACATCTAAACTATGTGTGTGTGGTTGTTTTTCTGTGTTGGTATAGGACTAATAGTATTCCCGGCTGATTTAATTTCAAATAAAATTTAAAAATTCAAATTCCAACTAGTCAAAGCATTAGTCCAGAAGATGCTCGCCATCAAACCCATTCAAGATATGAGTCTGTCTCTGCATCGGAACAAGACAAATTAAGCGTTTAGCAGTTTCTCATACTCCATAATAAAGCTTCCTCCGTTGTCCACTCATATCTCCAGACATATTTGTCCAGAACTGCTTTAGCCTCTTTTTATATATCATGCTTGATTTCTACGTATGTTCTCTTGATTCAGACGAGACCACTTTCTCATTGGAGAAGTTAATAAAATAGACAGGGGTCTGTGTATTTTGGAAGGAAACAGTGGTTTTAAAACATCTTAAGGATGGTTTTATTACAAAAACAAAGCTTTTCAGTCAATTGACGGGCTTTTATCAGCTTTTTGGACTCGCATTCTGATGGCATCCATTCACTGCAGAGGATCCGCTACTGAGCAAGGTATGTAATGCTACATTTCTCCAAATCTGTACAGAGGAAAAAATGACCAAAAATAGCAGATAACAGCAAGTTTTTTGTTTTGTTTGTTTTTTTACAGTGTTTATATTTAAAACTTATTTTTAGAAGCACATGCATTCTTATAATCCCTTGTGGATTGATTAGAAATGACTAATAATATTCAAAACACAGGTCTCTGTTCAGTATTTCGCCACATCGGTGTCAACCTTTTCCAGTCACGGTCGTGTGCAGAATACTATGAAGGGTACTGTGTTTAAAACAACTAACTTACTGTGTCTGGCTGTATTGTGACATTTGTGACGGGCTCCATTACACACACAAATAATCATTTTTCACAAGCACGTGAATATTGCTTGCACAAATTGTGTAAAGGTGTCTGCCCGTTCTCTCCTGTTGTAAGCATCTACAAAATATGAGGACTGGTGTGATGGAATAGCCATTTGCATTGCAATTCATAATTAGTTTATAGGGTAAAAAAACTATACGTTGTGTTATAGACGACATCTGCCGTCTTAGTTGTCTCAGAAAGAAGCTGACCAGCCCAACATGTCAGCAGTGTTTACTCTCAGTATGATTTATACGGTTTTGGGACATGGATCATGGGACTTAAGTTTAATCTCACCTATTATGCACGTATCCTTAATGATGGCGCTAAACAAACACATTTTGCTTTTTTAAAGCGCGTGATTAATAGTACACTCTGTCGCACTGCTGTGTAGCTTTGAGGTCTTTTTATAATGATAATGTCAACCGAGCTTATCCCATGAATGTTAAGCATATATAACTGAAGTTTTGAGCTGGTGCGGAGTAACTGGCAGCAAATACGATGCTTTTGTTGAAAACCCTAATGACCTTGTCACACGGTCAATATTGATCCTCTTGAAATCAGCGATACCAAAGGATGTCCTGTTTTACTAGATTAAACAAATCCAATGGAACTGACGTTCTCGTGCAACTCAAAACACGGCATTTAGAGAGGATAGCAGAAAGCCCAATGATCTTGTTTGGAGTCTGAGTGGGCGTGTGGAGGGAAAAGAGGGAAAAGGAAACGGACAGCTTATGTTACTCGGAACAATAATTGTAGAATCTGCCACACTGCAACGGCTTAGTTTGTTTGTGTGTCATGACTGCCGCTATAAATGGCATCTGCTTCTGAGGTAAATCTGAAAGCATCGTCAAACCCGTTTGTGATGATGAAATAATGGAGCTACATCCTACCTATTCCCACGGTCCGTGTCCAGAATCCCCTTTGAGGTGCTTGTCAAAAGAGGAGGGATGACAAGATGCAGATTGCTTGTTGGAGAAGAAGAAAAAAATTAAAGGGCAGATTATTTTGTCAAAGCCTTGAATATAGGTAGAGGGGGAGTAAGGGAGATGTGTCACTTTTTCATGTTGTCATGAAGAAATGAAATGTAAAATATATTTTAAAAAGCCTACATTTAAAGCAAAGTGGTCCAGTGACACAACTTGCCCCACAAGGTCAGAAATACCCCTGATACTTATGAATTTGTCTAATTCATCTCTAATTTAGGAGTTTTGTACGAATTAAGAGTGTTTTCTTGTAATTTAGATGGGACGCTGAATTTAAAGAAAACACCTCCAAATCTTGACATAAGAATTGACTGTTAACATAGAGCATGCTCAGTTTTATTCGAATGTTTTGATATTGTCTGTGTTATTTACAGATAATATTGTATTTGATTGAAGCAGTTGACCTCAGTAAGGTTACAATGCATTTACTTTTAAAATAATGTCTACATTTTGTAAGCTAATGCATCGTTTGTAAAATTTTCAGGAAATAGTTCTTCCCCGCAAAGTATCTGACACACTTTACCCCATGACAATTTAAGTGAATTCATTTAATGATTCATAAAATCATCATAAAATCAAACTGATTCATCATTCATTACAGTAGTAATTAATGTCCTATGACATTAATCCACAGGAATAAATAGAAATTGTAGGAATATATCACAATATTACTCTTTCTAAAACAAACAAACAAAAAATGCATATGTGTTATTAATGCATAAGTTTGCTTCGATGTAAAAATAAACTATGCATGACTTGTGCATCCTATCCAGGTAGATGTGCATCATGGGCCCTTTATGAATGTTTGGTCATGTGACAAAAATAAAGCATCTCCTTTTAGCTAAAACGTAGGTGTTAGATGCTGATCATACCAAACAGGAAATCATGCCTCAAAATGCAGAAGCAGAAAGATGTTTATCGAGTGAACGGCACAAATGAGTAAACACAGTTTACACGTCCAGTTTGTCACACCCAAACAAGTGCAGGTAGGACGAGGAGAGCAGGAAGTCTCATCTCTGTCGTCATGGTTTTGCAATCTGGGGCATCAAGCTCCTCTTCCTGTTCCTTCAGTGAATGAATCCCTCATTTTAATGGTGTTTGTCCTCTGCTTGTTCACTGCACTGGAACAAACCACTGTTTTAAACACAGGAAGAAATTGAAAGGTTAGTCATAAAATGATTTTCTCAGTTTTTATTCAGATTTAGATCATTGGTTTATTCTGAACTCTTCTGGTCTTTGCTGGAGCTTTCATGAACCCCAGATAAAGCCGTCAACAGGAACTCCAGCATCTGATCATGGCAATAGGAGTTACATACAGCAGCCCTCACGTCAGTGTGGAGCACCTGAAGTGTAAGGGAGGATCTGAACTGTCTAACACGTGAATCACTGTGCAGAACGACCGGTTTGGATGAGTACGTGATGTAAAACCTGGGGAAAGTTCTGTGACATGTCTGATGGAAGTTAAATAACAGTTTCCTGAAGCCAAAAGGACTTCTACCGAAACTTACACAGGTCAAATCAGGTTTAGATATCTAAATATATCATTCAACATTTCGACACCTTTGCTATTTTTAAAATGTCATGTACAGCTGGTTACATAATTTTATGAAGAATCTTTCATTGCTCTTCCAGTAAACGTGGAAATTGGTGTTGGTTACAATGCTTTTCATTAATGTTAAGTGTACTAGTACTAGTACTCTAGCCCCCGGTTTCACAGACAAGGCTTAAGCTAGTCCCAGACTAAATTGCATGTTTGAGCTGTCTCAGATGAAGATATCTTGCTCTGACATATCTTAAAACATGTCAGTGTCATTGTTCTGTGTTAAGATGCACACCTGTAATAATTTCTTATAAGGCATGTTTGTAAAAGTTGCTTAAATATCATAATTTAACTAATGTTTAGTCCTGGCTTAAGCTAAGCCCCGTTTGTGAAACCGGGCCTAGTTGTGTCAAGTGCTCAGGTAAACATGTTCTTGACAGAATCTCTCTCTCTCTCTCTCTTTTTTTTTTTTAACAAGACTAAATTTGTTGCACATCTTTGCCAACCAACCCCAACATGAATTAATTGTTAATTATTCTAATTTTATATCCATATGCCAACAAACCCCACTCAGCCTGGCATCATCATTCATTACAGGCCTCCAAATGTCCTGGCTTCTGATTGCTATTTTTAATGCATGTTGTGCCCATAATAACACCCTTTAACCAACGACACACAATATAACATGGCATCTGGTGAATTAGAGATTAAATATTTTTTTTTCCCCCCTTATATTTTTAATAGCTTCCTTTATTTTCATGACAATTTTGGCTGAAGGGATTCGTTTTCGTTTTGACATTCAAAAATTGAGAAGTTGACCTCATAATGAGAAGTTTTAATACTTGAATTCCACCATTGTGGACTAAAACAACAAACATTACACTAGACATAACCCTCTTATAACCTTTTCTCATTCTCTTATAAATGCACTGACGGTGCCTTGAAGAATCCAGAAACCAACACTCTGATCTAATGGACTTGTGATGGGGCTTCAAGATCTTTGTTAACCTCAAAAAAAATCCTATAATCAACAAGAACAGCTTTGCTTTGCTAAACTGTGCTGAGAGGAACAAATGGAAAAAACCCATAGCTATCAACCAAAATCTTGTAAACTAAATAATAATTAATTGTTTATTGTATAATTGCCATATTGGAAAGATCTACTAGATTGACTGGAAAGAGTCAACCATATAGCTCCGTCAAAATAATGTGTCATGAAAACAAACCCAATCAGCATCTAATGACGTGATTTAGTAGTAAAGCTGTTGAAATATTTTTGTCACCTCAGTTTTTTTCTGTCGTTGGTCTCAGGTTGCAGTCAAGGAGGAGCTGAGATCCTCCCGTGGGCCTGTGCTGGAAGCTGCTCCTCACATATAAAGCGCTTCCCAATGCCGGAGGAAACAGTGAATCACAGCTTCAGAAGGAGCACCATCCACTCATCTCTCTCATCACAGTGCTCTTCAACCACCAGCTGCTCAGTCAAAGTCGTCTCTGATTGCGTTTTTTTTACTTCGCTTTAAATTCAGCAACAACAACAACAAAAACTTTTGGTCAGCATTCGCGCCCGAGAAGCAAAAGTTTGAGAAGAGGGGAAGCTGAAGTTTTGAGAGCGCACATGGCTGCTCTGATAAGCGCGTATTCGTCCTGGCCGGAGAGCTTCGAGTGCTCTGCGGGAAATGCGGACGTACCTGACGGACACACCTCCCACAGAGCTCCCGCGGACAAGGTGTCGGAGCCGCGCATCAGGAGACCCATGAACGCCTTTATGGTGTGGGCCAAAGATGAGCGCAAGAGACTCGCAGTACAGAACCCCGATCTCCACAACGCGGAGCTAAGCAAGATGCTGGGTAAGACTTTATCAGTAGGCTACTATTTGTGTAATAACCTTTATTATTAACAGCTCGTATTTGTTAGGCTGTTATTATTAATAATAAAGTAAGTGATTGCTATTAACGCGATTGGCAAGTCTTAATCTTGTGTTACACAGTTGTTTTGTTTTATGCATTAATTAAAGAAAGTGGCATGCAATCCCTTCTAAACAAACTGTAGACACAATTGAAAAGAAATAAGTTTATGTTTATTAGTTTGTTTTTTTAACTTGAGAAGCGTAAAGAACAGAGAGCGCGAATCTGTTAGAGACGAACATGAACTGATAATATAAACGGAAACAAAACAGTGAAATGAGACACATCTTTAAATTTTATTGTATTTAGATCAAGAGCGCGCATTTATCATTTCACACGTGCGGGAGACGTATTTTTTAATCATAAATACAAAATATATACAAATAAATCAACATTTAAACTCTTTATAAAGATACAATAACAAATAACAACAATAAAAATGATATAAAATACAAACAATTTCAAATAGACTAATTTTAAATCGGTTTGATCTTTTTGTTTGTATAAAAACTAGCTGAAAGAAAAGTGTCCAACTTCATGGGATAATAAATAAGGAGTTCTAAAATAATAATTTGTATGTCTATATCATTTTTTTAAATCAGTTTTAGTTACTGATATACATTATTTTAGTTGTTTACTTGTTTTAACAGTTATAGGAATATTTACAGGAACTATGTTTTTTTTTCTCTACCGCTCTAAAATTCTTTCAAGTTTTAAAAGCTAAAAATGATAAACCCAGTACAGTGACTGGCGTTATTAGAATTCCACCAATACAAAATGAGTGATGCCAAGTTACAAATAATCAAAACTATCTTTAACACTAGGCAGTAGTATTAGTTGTTGATTATTTATCTGTATTTTTTTTTCTGTTAAAATATCCCAAGAATGCTTATGCAGACATTATTTAATTCTGCACAGTACAGAAGCAAACAAGCTAAAATCAGTTTTATTATTTTTGTGTTGGCGCTAATATTAAGGAGCAATTACTAACTGGACAATCTCCAGTTGGATCTTTTAAAAAATACTGTATTAAGTCTCACTTTCCTGTTTTTTCTCTCCAACAGGAAAGTCATGGAAAGCTTTAACTCCGCCGCAGAAGAGACCGTACGTGGAGGAAGCGGAGCGGCTGAGGGTGCAGCACATGCAGGACTACCCCAATTATAAATACCGCCCCCGTAGGAAGAAGCAGCTGAAGCGCATCTGTAAACGCGTGGACCCCGGCTTCCTCCTGACCACCCTCGGCCCCGACCAAAACTCCCTCCCGGACCCCCGAGGCTGCTGTCACCCCCTCGATAAAGACGACGAGAGCGGGGTGAGTGGCAGCGGTGGCTTCGGTTCTCCCAGCGCAGCTCTCCCCGGCGTCAGGGTCTTCAGAGATCCCGCCAGTTCCAACAGCAGCTTCGATACGTACCCGTACGGCTTGCCCACGCCCCCCGAGATGTCTCCTCTGGACGTCGTGGATCATGAACACCAGTCCTACTACTCGTCCTCCAGCTCAGTCTCCACCAGCTCTTGCTCATCCTCCACCTCTTGCCCAGACGACAGGCGTCCCACCCCGGTGCACATAAGCAGTCCACCCCCCTACCATCCCGATTACTCCCAGCAGGTACCTTTGCACTGTGGGAGCTCACATTTGGGCCACATCCCAATGTCCCACCAGGGAAGTGGGGCGACCCTTATCACAGCTCCACCGCTGTCCTATTACAGCCCTTCGTTCCCGCAGGTTCAGATCCATCACGGGCACCAGGGGCACCTGGGCCAGCTTTCACCCCCTCCAGAGCAGGGGCACCTGGAGGGACTGGACCAGCTGAGCCAGGCTGAATTGCTGGGTGAGGTAGACCGTGATGAGTTCGACCAGTACCTAAATTCCACTAGTTATCACCCCGAACAGGGCGGGATGATGGTCACGGGACACATCCAGGTAACGCCGGCTTCCATTTGCTCCAGCAGCACTACGGAAACCAGTCTCATCTCCGTATTGGCCGATGCCACGGCAGCCTATTACAACAACTACAGCATTTCATAAACACCAAAACACAGACAATTGACACAGACAGAGACTGTGGGCTCAACAAGGGTCAGCAATATGACTGGCAGGTGAAAGGAAGGCCGTGGAGGGAGCGGAAAAGAGAAGCTACAGGAAGTCAAAGGACACCTCAGGGATGCATAGATAAAAAAAAACTGAAGTTCATTCCCATCTTTGTTTCCAAAAGAAGAACGGAAGTAAAAGAAAAAAATGGACAAACATAGAAAACGCTCTCATATCTTGCCACAGAAGCATGTACATATGCTATAAAGCTTATTTATATATCAAATTGCTTTGCATTAAAGCTTATTGTATTGCTTTTTTTCAGTCCAGATATATTCATTTGATTTTTGATTTTTTTTTTCAAACCTCAATTGTTTTACCTCAAGAACTATTTAAGTGAGGCTGGTCTCTTCCTTTATAGGACATAATTTTAAAGGAAATCCTGCCCTTTCTTTTTCCCTTTACATTCATTCATTTCAAAAATGTATATGTATACTCAGTTAAAAGAATAATAATAATGAATACTATTGTATGCCAGTTTAAGTTTTCCATATTAATTTAATTTCAATAAAATTTTGAGTTTATACGTTTAGTATTCTCATTTTTGATATCCACACATATGTCAAGCGGAAGAACGTAGCGCAGTATTGATGTTTGTTTAACACCGTTCTGTTTGGCTGATTTCAGCGGTGAGGACATTCATAAGATTTCATGATTAATTGCATTGTTCATGCCCGTATAAATACAGCACAGTGATTTCTGTCTGTAGGTCTGGACTTGAGAAAAAAAATGTTGCAGATGCTGTTCATTTTGTGGTATATTAAAAGTGAATGTCATGAGGTCCCATCTGAATTAGACGCCGCTAAATAAAAACACAAAATACATACAGGTGAAAAGACTCTTGATTTTGTAATGACTGAATGATTTTTTTCACTCATTGTCAGCAGCAGTAGTAGTAGTACATATATAAACTGCTTTATTAGAAGTTATGGGTTCATTTTCAATTTCATTATTAGAATTATTCAGCCTTTTTTTGTTTCGTTTTTATTATTCATATATAAATTGGAATGCAATATTTTATGATATTAATTTTTATTATTAGTGAGTATTTAAACTATAAATGTTCCTTAATGTTTATTTTAGTACTGAATGCTACCGTTTGAGGTCCCATCAAGAAGCTGACCTCTACATTTTTTGTAGTCCGTCCGTTTTGTAGGGCCGTCGTCATAGCCATAGCCCTGGAAAGCGGCAGTAACCACCCTACTTTCCCAGTACTTTCTATCAGCAACACCCATTATGCACTCAGTTTCACTCCTCCGCGGATCAGTGGATTAGTGTAAAACAGGCTCTGCTGTTTTTCTCCCCGCCTCCATCTCCACGGGGCCTTTTGTTTCCCCTCGTCTTATTCTCGGTGCGTGTCTTAAGCAGGGCGCTGGAACTCCCCTCCTACCCTACCTTCGCCCCCCTCTGCTGCCTGTCCTATCTTGCTGATGCAGACTTTCATAATCTCTGCGAAATAAATAAATACACCTCGTCCCGTCAACTGTTTTACACGTTCATCGTTTTTTATTTCTCTCTCTCTCTCTCTCCAAATTCCTCCTCTTTTTTGATAAAAGGAATCTGAAGTGGGGGAAAGAGGGAGGCGGTGGCGGGCGTTTGACAAATCCTGGAGTCTGGCTTGGTCTTCCTGCGTTTTTTGGGAACGGTTGAGTCGTGTTTCTTGTAAAGAGGATGTGGCGGAGAAGCAGTGTTTCCTGCCTGATAAGAGTAAAGCCTCTCTCCGTCAGGATGTTTGGGCCCCGGCCGGTCCCCGCATTAAAAGAGCCCATGGCGAGGGAAAGGGAACCTGCTGTTCATTTTAGCAGGGAGGAAACATGGCTCTCGTTGATTAATATCTCACACTGTGGTTTTTTTAGGGCTTCGATTTGACCCTCCTCTGGTTTGGCCACACACCGGGCTCAGCACAGATTTTCTTAATCTGTCTCTGTCACTGGCTCCAAAGACAAGTGCTAGTAGCTTGTGGTTATGATGTGAGTTGAGGCCTTGTATTCGTTTTTATGAAACATTTCAGTCGAGGGACATTCATCATGTCACTCCAATTGCTTTTCACAGGTGAGTTTGTTATTAGCAGCCTGTGAGTGAGTGCTTAAGGTTAGGGAGAGAGGGGGTGATTGGGGTCACCAGCCCCAGGCCGAGGCTGGAATTGTGGCTTATGACCCAGACACCTCTAGGTACAGAGTAAGTGGGCCCAATACAACCAATTCCACTGGCCTTGGGGAAGGGCACTGTGTCATAGTAAAACACAAAATTTAGCATCAGTATATTTACATACGTTTAAACATTTTTGATATCAGTCAGACTTAAATAATACGTTTATGTGGCCTTATCTACAATTGGCCTTGTTGTGTGCATGCTCTAAAGGACAGAGGTGGCGTTCCTATTTTAATCAATCAAATATTCAGTTTCAGATATTTCGTATATGTAGCGTATACTTACGTAAGCAGACTAAAACATATTTTATTCAAAATAGATTAGACTTTCAGTTAGACTTTTTTAGTAATTATATTACAAAATATTAACAATAGGAACAATACAGTAATGATGAATAATAGGCTAATGTCTCAGTTGGGTCACAGTATGACCATTAAGGTGAGCGTGACTTGACCAAGTACAAGATGTTCCTGGATCAACTTCCTTGTTGACCCTGGAACAACATTTCAATCAACCAATCAGAATTGAGGAATATTTTTCTGGATAGATCTGTTTTAGGCTTATAATCACGGTTAGGTGCTTCTACACCCTTGTTAAGCAGCTATCATTTACCACTGATTCTAGGCAAAAATGTTAGGGGTAGGTTTAAGGCTAAGGATTGGGATAAGTTTAAATTTTTCGAGACTAAAGCTGATCCAGAATCAACAAAATATGTTGGCAAAATCACGGTGACCGTTTAGGGTGAATCGAGTCACTAGAATGAATCGGACTTTCCAATGAATCGTTCATTCAAATTTCAAACGAGAGAAAGGATTGTGTGCACGAGAGCATCATTTAGATGGGTGCTTATTCTTTCAGTTGCAGTTATGTAGCCTTAAGTGATTTACTGGGCATATTTCAAACTTTTGTCCAGTATTTAAGTCATGTTTCACTTTACCTGAATAAGCATAAGATATACGTTTATACAGTGTGACCATGACTAAGACTGCTTTTCATAAACATCGCCATTGTCCAGCCCATTGTAGTCACTGTGGAGACTGCTGACTTTCAGGAAACCAGGGCAAACAATCAACTCATCTGCTACAATCTTTTCCTGTGTGAAACTTGAATAATTCTCCATGCAACATACTAAGAATACACTGCACTCAGTGTCACCCACCAAATGGCCTCTATTTCCATGTTCCTTAAATAGGCCAGAGTGTTGGCTAGCTCAATACAGCGCCTGAGAATTACATTAATGTGCAGAATGCTTTGCAAATTGTTATTTGTGAAATGAGGTCATGCATTCTTTATTTCAATTTAAACACTCAAACAGTCAACCTGACTATGTTAGTAACTCATTTATGTTACATTTTTGGTATACACTTTTTATCAAACAGTTTTTTTCACACTTTCTAACAGCATTGTTTGGATTTGCATCCGTCTCGCAGGAACCCTATAAGACATTTATGCTTCAAAGATATATAATTTAAGTGAACAGATTTCCCCTTTTTAATAGGCTCTTTTTGTTTTTTCTCACTGATTGCTCCTGGGATCGGCTTCATTCTCAGGTCTGCTCTGTGGAACGTGGACGTCAGGTAGTCTCAACTGTTTCCTGTTTCCCCAGCAGTGACGTCACATCGCCGGGCAAAAATGCAGGAGAGTGCTTCAGCACGCGCCATCTTCCTCGCCGCGGGTATCTGATGGTGTGACACTGCGTGTGTGTGACCTTGCTGAGCACATCTGGGTAAAGTATTAAGTGTCCTGAGGGAGAGGAGGTCATGCATATCGACGCCCCTGTCGGAGACATACTGGCTCGAGCTCTGATCATAAGCCCGACTGGGTGTGGAAAAAGCCACCTGATAACGTCAGTCCATATATGCTAAAATGCGCTAGACAGTACAGACTGTATACTGTAAAATTGCAAGGTTTTATAAGATTAAAGAATAAAATACTATGATTTTTACTTTGTAAATTAATGCAGGCAGGTTCAGAGTCGTTCAGACAAAAATAAATGACACATTGCATTAATCGGTCAAAGATGGCATTACAGCTCTTTGCATTTTCTTTGGCTGAGAATGTAAAAAAAAAAAAAGGTAACTGCAAAATTGATTTAAGCCAGCGTTATGATTATAAGACAGATATTTATCGAAATTCTAGCATATGCTGCTGTAATCACAGTTATTGCATGCTACTGTTCACACTGTACAGATAAACTAAGTTGTGTTAAGTTAAATTAAATTGTAAATTATATACATTACAATTATAAATGAGAAAAGAAAAATGTTTGCTTTGTAACAATAATCCCTGCAAGTCCGCCTTAAAGTAAAAAAGATAAAAGGTAAATCTGACAGAAATTTTTAAATATATATAGTTAGTATAGGCTATATACGTTGTAATGATGAAATATGAAGTGTGAGATATAATGTAAATTACAATAAATAAATTGACATATTAAATCATAATAATAAGATCTGAAATTGAGTAAAATTGCAACTCTGGGAGATAAAATTAAAATTATCCCAGTTGTTGCGATTACATAATGAAATATTAAATGGATTAAGTCACAAATATGAGAATTAAAGTTATAAATAAACGGTGATATATAAATTGTGAAGTATTAAGTCACAGTAAATAGATTAGATAAAGAGATTGCAATTGTGAAATACAAAATTAAAATAGTTACTATTGTGAGATGTAGTCACATCCTGAATTGACATTGTGAAATATTATGACAGTTGTAAGATACAAATTCACTTTTTGAAATATTATGTCACAGTTATGAGAAGTAAAGGTGCAATCATGATTTATTTAAGTCAAAATTGTGAGATATAAAAAGTTGCAATAACTTTAATAAATAATAACTTAATGACAGTAACTTTTAACAGACTATTTTAACCTAACTTACAAGTATACAAGTCAAGTGCAAAGTTAAAGGGGAACAATGACAGTGACCTTGTTAATTTACTAAACTAATGTCTCATATTAGTTTGCCTAATCGCTATGGTATGCTGTAGCTTCATGGCCAAACCGAACTGGAGTCTGTGTCTGTCAATATGGTCACTGCACATACCAGCATGTGGATGGAGAAGAATAATAACCTGCTTACCATTCATATTTGGCATCCATTACTGGTGGCTGGGGATTATAGGTCTAGCTGTTCTCCTGCATTCCTGCTTATTGTGGTAGAACAACGGACTCGGCAAGCAGATGTGGTGCAGGCGTGGTGCAAGGCCAGCTAAAGAATGGACCAGACCCGGCCCAGGGCCCTGTGCCATGTGGTGGAGCCAGCGCATGGGTACAGATGGGAACCCCTGGAAAACTTGAGGGATGCTGCAAGCAGCCAACGGCCACCCACCTGTACCTGCATGTGAATACGCCAGCCGTGTTGAGTCCAGCACCTGTTTACTGCAGATACTGAAAGGTGCCATTAACTGAGAAAATGAGGCTGGAGTTCCACTGCCAACCACGGGAGAGGGAATACAGCTTCCTCATTTTCCTTCTCAGAGGTAAGCGATTCCAATATCAACATTTTACGCCTTGTCTCCTCCCGCTCAGCATTGTCAGGATACTTTCACCATGCATACTAATTGAGAAAATTGTTTTGAATATATGAAACAGCAATTGACGAAATGATGAAATGGTTCAAAAAGGCAACATCAGGACATTATCTGTCTTTAAAAAAAAAGTTTTTGATGGAAATCTTATTTGGTCACAAAGTCTGCATTTATGAAAATACATTTAAAGCTGCCATAGAATGCATTGAGAGAATATTTCAAATTGTTCTCTGATATGTACATAGAAGGTATGTAGCTTAGGTAAGGG
>JAUMHQ010000083.1:8031485-8052358 GCA_032361165.1 Enteromius paludinosus
TACACGGCTCTCTGGAATGCTTGATTCTGATTGGTCAGTTGAGACATTTGCAGGTTCGTTATATTCGAATAATAACCGCTCCAAAGTAATGACGCATAGCGGCACTACTTGTGTGTTTAAAAAAAAGATTACCGTTTGGCGCCATCTTGTGACAAACACTGGACAACCACAATTAACAATGGAAAAGTTTCCTATAAATAATGAATATTATTTATATGTACATGTTATTAATTGTCTACTAACTTTTGAATGTTAGTCACGTGGTACTATATCGTTTCGTGGAAGGATAAAATGTCAATTTAAAACAAATATGCCAATAAAATGTTTCAAATTCATATTCATGTCTAGTTTTTCTCCTTATGTGGCAAGTAGCCGTAATAAGCGGAATAATGTGCAGGCAGTCTGTAGTTATCGCAAAATAAGCCCCTTCAGCGTTCTGTTATGTAATAAACCTCTCAGGCTGCATCATTTCCGTGTTTTTGTTCTGATAACTTGAGTGGAAAAAGAGAGCTGGAGAGTTTTGTTTTTTTTTGTTGGTGGTGGTGGTCTTTTTTCAGTTTGTTCTGCATATGTAGATCAGGATATAAAAATATCGGAATACATATGAATGGTTTTGTGCTGAATTACACTGATTTAGAATGATACTACTTCTTTGATCAAATCAAATCTTCCTGTTTCCGACTTCATAACTTTGCTTTGTTAAATCACATGACTTGGTACTACTGAATTTTCACATTTGTGCTTGAATTAAAAATAACAATAGGCTTCCACTGCAGCTTCATCCTGTCACATGTTGCTTCCACTTTCTCCCTGCACTTGTAGATAAGCTCTTTTGTCTAATTCAGGCGAAGTCTGCTCTTTTTATCCCTGCTTAGTCTCTGATATCTGTCCATCATTTCTGTGTCTTGAGCTCAGTAATGCTCTCTCAGCTGTAGCGTGTGCCAGGCACAAATGTGCTGTCACGATGTGCCAGTGGGATTCCTGCAGATGTACCTGTTTAGGGTCACGTGTTAAATCTGGATTTTGTTCTTGTTTTTGTTTTAGCTTTGGTCTGACATCAACTTTATAGACACTTTTAGTTTCGATAGTTGCAACAGGCATAAAGCCCTTTTAGACCCTTTTAGCCCATTTCAGCTCTAAAAGTACCGTGTCTTACGTAAAGTGTGCGTGGAAGTGATTGAGAAAACAATTTTGCAATTTTATAAACATTTTTAATGTTGTAAATATTGTTTCAGATATTTTATATGTATTCTATAAAAACAAGAGTAATTTAGCAAAACAAAATCACCTGGAAGTGGTGCATAATCTTAGATATTTCTTATTCAGGTTGCATCACAACAATTTTGTTTTCTTTTGAGTCTGAAATACTTTTTTTGTTCCAGGTTTAAATTACATTTAAAATTCCAGATACAGATACAGTTGCATTTCTGTCCAGTTTGCAAAATTTGTTTATGTTCCCAGGGCTTCACAACCTAACGGGATAGAATGAATTAATGAATTCTTGGTGATATTAACCTGGATATGTGTTTTATGCTTTTGTATTCTACAGAGTGGAAGGAGAGGATGAATGAGTGTGATCTGCTAGGCCATGAAGTATAGCCCTGCTATGGTCCCTTTATCATCTGATTAAACCTAAAGTCTTCTGACATCTAGGCCATTGAATGAAGTTAAAATGGCCTCGCACAAGCAAAGCTTTCAATGCTTTGACACCATCACGGACGACCCATCTCTCAGGCCCCCTTTCCCTCATGGACACTGCTCCTCGGCGACCTTCAGAGGCCCTTCCGGCTCGACTATACTGGAGCCGCTGGAGGATCATGGATGCTATCTCTGTGCCGATCACCAGCAGGCCAAGGCGATGGCTTCAGAGGCCTCAGGAGCTTACTCGCACCCATGGTATCCTTTCCAGGCACATCCACACTCTCAGCAGTACACGGTCAGGAGGCCCACTCGAGCCGAGGAAGCTACTGGGGAGGTTGAAGATCACCACCATCCCCACCACCACCACCACCACCATCATCATCACAGGCACTCCAGGAAGATTGTGCTCGTGAAGAACACCGACCCCTCTGTCCGGAGGACCATCGTGCTGCATTGCAGGAGCCTGCGCAGCCTGGGGCTCTTCATGGACGAGGTCTCTGAACTCATGCAGTGTCTCATCAGGAAGCTCTACACACTGGAAGGCCACAAGGTGAGCCTCTCTGTTTGGGGTCAGTAAAATTTTATTTAGAAATTCAGCAAGGGTGCATTAAATTGAGCAAAGGTGTCAGTAAAGACATTTATAGTGTTTACTATGTGATGAAAGAGTCCAAAAAAAGGTTTTTAATATTAAGCAATGCAACTGTATGTTTCTTGAGTAGCCAATCAGCATATTATAATTTCTGAAGTCTGGTGACAATAAGAATGGAGTAATAATACAGAGAATTTAAGGAATAAATTACATTGAAAACGTAAATATAAAACTTTTAATCTTATTTTTCAGTGTTTTTGTTATTGTTTTGTGTGTGAATGTGTTTATTTATTATTTTATTCATGTTTAAGTTCACAATTACTATAAAGGAAATTAAATGTTTGCTTTGGCAGAAATGTACTAAGCTTCAGAATTTATCAACTGAATACCTTTCACTTCTCTCCGAAGTTGAATTGTTCACAGCAGAGTACAGATTGTTGAATTACAGGAAGATGAATATTATTTAATTAAACAGGTGGGAAAATAATCACTATATCAACTATTATTTGAATAACTACATGCACATACTTCACCTTTACATTTCAAGACTTTCTAAACTTTCAGACAAGGCTCTGTAATGCCGTAATTCAAAGTATCATTTATTTTCTAGATTTTCTTTTGAATGTAGTTTTTTATTCCAATTCCAGATCTGCATCTAAATTTTTAGCTCAGTTCAAATTAATGTAATTGTTAATTAAGGTCTAAATGCACACAACCCTAGAAATCACAGTGTGGTTCGGTTCCGTTCAGTGCTGTTGTGTGTACTGCAGATCATCTGATTAGCATGCAAGACATTTGATTTGAACAAGGGTTGCACACTAAAAAAATTCTACAACATAACTTACACACACATCTACTAAATTGTATCTGTTGTCTGTAGACAATAAAAAAAAAAAAAAAGATACTGCAGTAGAAATATTGGACTCATAAATAAAGTACATATAGTTATTTACATGTATATTAAATTGACCCAAATTTTCTTAGTTTACAGAATCAGCAAATGTTCTAAGGACACAGAGGCCTCTAGTGGCTGAAATCGGAGGCTCTCATACAAATATTCAACAGGCTCTGGAGAAGTTAGGCTAGCAAATCTGTTGTTCCTTCACAGCTCTCACATTAGTTAAAAACACATGTTTACAGGAAGCTAGGTATAATAAGTGACGCCACATCTGACAGCTGGAAAGTCCCAAAGCTGTGGGACCCCTAACTTGAACTCTTCAATTCGATTTTTTTGCGCATTAGTTACTTCAGTCAAGCGAACAAAGTGACAGTCGCTGCAGATTAAGCTGTTTGATTTATGAAGCGCTCATAATGCTGAGAACAAGATTAGTTGAGCAGATCAGTCAGCGTAAAGTTCATTTTAGTTACTATCACTCCCACTAGCGCTTTAAGGGCAAATGCCACAGACCACGGAAGAGGAAAAAATAAAGAATTACAGTCTGCAGGTGGTTAGGGTAGATAAGAGGTGGACAGGGTGGCCCGGGCAGTGTAAGAAATAGCCCCTCTGGGACAGTGCTATGGCAACCCTGATAAAAGGTGAGAGGCTAGGAGTTTATTCATCCCCGAGGGGCAACCTGAGGCTGTTCCACAAAATCAAGATACGTCTCTTAAGTGTTCGCACGCAATGGGTACGGCACAGTGTGCCATGGTGCTAATGGTGGCATCCCGCTGCACACAGAGAAAGTGCTGTCCCTTTAAAAGGGGAACACTTCTTGGCTTGGAGTCCACAGAATGTCTGGAGTCGATCCAGGCATTTCCTGTCCATCAAAGCTGGACTCACCAGTCATTGCTGACTCTCTGGTCAGCGCTGCTGGTCCTCCGTGGGTCTAGAGCAGGCACATCCTATTAGCACTGCAACAGGCATGTACTTCCCATAGAAAACATGCTGTAAAGTGGCACACACCCCTCCACAGGGGCCTGACTGATACATGGATAACATTACGAATGGCACCGAGACAATGCCAGAAATAGCTCGACCAAAGGTTTATTAGTCACCGGCTGAAAGTTGAACATGTAAGAGAACAAGAACAAAATCCAGCATGACCCTCGTGTGACTAAGAAGACATGAAGTTTTGTGCTTCGGTTCAAATTGTAGTATACAGTTTCTCTACAGGCTCTAGGCTGCAAAGAAATTGTTGCAGAAAGTTGTGTTTAATGTAATTTTTTTTTTTTTAAATGTAGTCTCTATTAATGACAGTTTGGTAAAAGCGATTCTTTGTAATTAAGTCACTCACACATAAATGAATGAATAAATAAATAAACATGATTTAAATTTTTTTTAATAATAATCACAGAATTGAGAATTGAATCAATACAGACAGCCTTTAGGATATTGTGTATTTTTTTCAAATACAATTAAAAAATATATCTAATATTTTGTAAAATATTATTTTGATTAGCATAGTGAGGTCCAAATATATGTCAGATAGATGACATGTTAAAACCATGTAAACAAGATATACATATAGACACACACATGCATGTTGGTTTTTGTGATTTATGGGGACTCTCCATAGGTGTAATGGTGTTTATACTGTACAGACTGTATGTGGTATTGTCCTTCACTGACACTACACCTAAACCTACCCCTTACAGGAAACTGTGTGCATTTTTAGATTTTCAAAAAAAACCCATTTAGTGTGTTTTTTAAGCCTTTTGAATTACGGGGACACTGAAAATGTCCTCATAAAACACCTACATATTGTAATACCCATTTCATACCCATGTCATTATACAAATTTGTGTCCTCATAAACCACATAAACCTGCACACACACATATATATGCATATTTATTTAAATAGGCAGTAATATTCTTAAAAAAAAAGAGTGACACTTATTTCCGCCACGAATGTGTTTTAGCAGTCAACTATCTTATTCAAGTGATTATACACATTCTGTGTACAGGCTGTTTGTAACATAATTTATTATAACTGAATTACAGTGTTAATTATCATTTAGTTTTGTACTATTTTGTGTGCACCAATTTCATTCTTTTGATTGTAGCTTTCTCATCTTTGAATAACGTCTTTGAATAAATCTTTCCTGCTGTTTTTGTTAGATATGATCAGGAGATACTGGTATTGTTGCACAGCAGTGATGCACCCGCATCCAGAGAATAACTATTAATCTTGCTCAAATCAGAGCTATTTTGAACCAGCAGAAGCAGGTCAATGCCATGAAAACATACAGTTTGAGATACTCGCATCCTCTACAGTTCCAGTTAATTATCTTCAAAGCCGCTATAAAATTGAAAAGTTTTGAAAATATAAAACTGCAGCGCATGCAAATTTAAGTACTGTGTTATAGATTGATATGTGACGTTGATGTGTGCCCCTATTTATACAGTATATCCTGCATTCGCGAGTTTGGAACCTGATTCAGCATTAGATGTTGCTGGATGACTAATGTTTTTGGACATACTCGTGTTTCTTACCTTTTTTCTTTCCCAAAAGGCCTTAAAGCCTTGAAGAACACAGCTATTTCTTCATTAATGTAGTGAAAACATTTATTTACAATGCATTTATTTCATACTAAGTATACTACAAATACATTTACATATGTATTTACTTATGTACTTTTAGTATACTAAACTGGTATACTTAAAGTCTGTTGAATTGGAATCACTCATTTTTGCATTAATTTTGTCTGTATATTGAAGTACTGTAGGCTATATTTGGTTGTGCTAAAGTGGAACTACTTCAAGCATAATTAAGGTACACTTAAAAGACTGATATTACTCAAAGATCATACAATCCTAATCAATAGTGACATTAAAACACATTTTAGACCTAGCATGGCTTGTGCATTTGTGCAAAAGTATTACTCCAAATTATTATTATATGTGACCCTGGACAACAAAACCAGTCGTAAGTGTTAATGTTCCGAAATTAAGATTTATACATGATCTGAAAGCTGGATAAATAAGCTTCTGATTGATGTGTGGTTTGGATGGATAGGGCAATATTTGACCGAGATACAACTGTATGAAAATCTGGAATCTGAGAGTACAGAAAAATCGAAAGGCTGAGAAAATCACCTTTAAAGTCGTCCAAATGTTGTCTTATCAATGCATATTACTAATCAAAAATGAGGTTTTAATATATTTTTGGTAAGAAATTGACTAAATACTTTCATGAAACATGATCTTTACTTACTATCCTAAGGATTTTTGGCAAAAAAGAAAAAACAATAATTTTGACCCATACAATGTATTTTTGGCTATTGCTACAAATATACCCAGCGACTTAAGGCTGGTTTTGTGGTCCAGGGTCACATATCAATATGTAATCAGATATTATAATTTTAGATCAATAAGTCCTGAGTGATATGTCAGTAAATACATTAAATAAATTTAAACTATACTTAGTATTAGGAATGTCCCGATCTGGATCGGCTGATATGTTTGCGTGTTTTGTCAGTAAACATGGTCCTGTAATCAGCGGTAATATAGATATAGTCACAAAAAAATTTTTATATAGGGCCGAATGCTTTTTGATTGACCTGTGACCTATTTGTTTGTACACATCTTGTTTATGCTGACCCATGGGTACTGACTCATGCACTGAAAACACCCTGCTTAATGGATCACACACATTTTCAGATTACTGTTTTCATGATTAAAAATTAGTGTGGGAAAATGTATACACCAGATGGGTTGACTTCCCATGGCCATTAACCTTTAATTGGTATGGCTTCAATCCATCATAGCACATTTCCTCATCAGAACTTGGCAGTTGTAATAATCCCTGCTGACTTCATTTCAGCCAGATATTGCTGATCCCAATCAATTCAGTTCTGTCATGTTGTAGTCAAGAAGCACAGTCTACAGTATGTAATGTAGCGAATGATGTGCATGTTTTTCAGATTGACAGTGTGCAAAGTCTACTGCAGTGCCCGGGCATTTTGGTTTGTGTGGGACGGGAGCCTTTCCACCCACTCCTGTTGGACAGCTTCAGGAAGAACTCTTACAACAAACTTCCAAGGCTGAACACAAAACAACGCTCTAGTGTCTGCAGTGGTGAAAAGGGGGCCAAGAAAAGTGGTAGGTCACACTGCAAAAAATCTTACTTTACAGTAAAAGAATACTGTAATAACAAAAAATCCTCAAAATACATAAATTAGCTTGAAGCTACATTTGTAAACAGAAAGAGAATACATTTTCAGCTACGTTTAGTTTTCTAACCAGTTTAATTTTATTTACTATTTAATTTAATTTAATTAACTTTTTTATTTGATAAAAAACCCCCCTCCCGGAAACAAGACTAAATAGCTTAATAAAAGTATCTTAAAAACGAAATGTCTTATTTGTCTGCCACCGGATGTTTGCGTTTATTTTTAAATAGAAAATGCAAAAACCTTTATAAAACTATATGAAGCTTTGATATATTTATTGTAATAGCTGTTTACTTTATTTGCTTCCTTACTTGTAGTCAACTTTGGACTCGGAACTAAGAGAAACGTCATCCATCCGAAGTGTGATTCAAGCAACAGATCAGCAAGACTATCCATCTCATCTGAAAAGTTGTTTCCCAATGGACTTAACCCATTACCACCAGGTCACAGAGGTGCTTCTCCTCATCCAGGAGAAAATATGATGGATGATGACATCGAAAAGCGAGTTCTGGTCAACAAAGACGGAAGCCTGTCAATGGAGATGAAAGTGCGCTTCCGACTTTTACACAACGAGACACTGCACTGGTCCACAGAGGTGAAGAAGGCAAAGAGCACTTTTAATGAATCCCATACTGTATCTGATGATGCTTGTTCTCTCTCACACGGCAGTGCAGAGAGCTGCTCAGAAGCTGATTCTCTCTCTGCTGGCGAAGCAGAGGAAACATACAGCACCAAACGTAACCAGAGACGCTTTGAGGAGCCACATTGCCAGCACTGCTGCGCTCACTGTCAGGAATATGATATCTGGAAGAATCCTGTACCTCCTGAACAAGGATCTGTAAGACGCGTCAGATCCTCAAGCTCAAGTGCGTCCTCGCGGAGAATAGTGTGCAAAAAGGCATCTACTGACAGCATGCGCACAATGTCCAGTGAGGAGTACACCGAGCATGTAGTGGAAAAGGCAACTTGCATTCAACGGACCTTCGGGCAGCAGGGCGACTCTTCCGTTGAACAATGTACCATCAACCACTGCCACAGTCGAAGTGAAGTACGCTCAGTGTCCACAGAAGACAAGCCTGAGAGCACTCATGCATCTGAAAATGACGAGAACAGACCTGATGTCATATCCTCTAACCTCCCTAAAGATCAATTAAGTGTTCAGATTACTCAGCCAGTGGAGGAAGAGGAGAGGCCTGTGTCTGTTGTGAGTTCTTCTTCTCAAATTTTAGCTTCGCTGAAAGAGGATCAAGATGATGATGATGTTGACCTTCCTTTGAGCACCTCGAAAACATCCCATGGCCAACAGGAAGATGAGGAGAGCAAAGACGCAGAACCAAACCCATGTTCTGCTACTCCCAGTAAATCTCCTGCATCTCCTGCACATTTGTCACCAAGACCACCAAGCAATGCTTCATCTTTAGGACGGTCTAAAAGATCCAGAAAGTTGGTCAATCCGGAAGTAGATGATGAAGAGGGCAGGTCTGAAGCATCTGCTTCCCCCAAAATGTCATCTGGACCCAAAAACCTGGTCCCAAAGGACTTAGCATCTCCAGGGGATTCTGAATCAAATAATCAACTCGAAGATATTGAACATGCAACTGATGTGCAAGATGAAGGTGAAAAAGAAGAAAGGGCACTAAGTGCACTGTCGGCCAAATCAGAAACTACTGTGAAGTCACTGTGTGAGAATGAAAATGCTGCTGAGTGTACTGGAGAAAACAGTGAAATAATAGAGGAGCGATCCTCGAGTGCTATCTCCGTAAAATCTAATATGTCTGGAAAATCAAATAAAACTGAGGTGCTTGAAAAGGATGGAAGAGCACCCAGTGCCATGTCTCAGAAATCTGGTAAATCAAGAAAAACAGACATTTCAGACAATGTGACTGAGGAACAAATCTCTGAAGTAAGAACATCAAGTGCTATGTCTGTTAAGTCAAATATATCCATAAGGTCAAAAGTACCCGATTTTGGCTTTGTTGAGGCTTTACAAGACAGTGTTGAGGAGAGGCCTGTGAGTGTTGCGTCATCTAAATCGAATATTTCCGCTATATCCAGTCAGTCTAAAGAGCCACAATCTGTGCTTGAAGGGGCATCAGAGGAAAGAATGGAAGAAAAAGCTTTAAGTGTTAAATCTGGAACCAACAAGGTGACAAATGATGATCAAACAGTGGAGAGGGCTCCCAGCTCCATTTCGATAAAATCAAATATTTCAGCAAGATCTCAAATGTCAATTGAGCTGAGCGAGCTTGAAGATCAAGACCGAGGTCCCAGCAGCATTTCTGTTAAATCAAATGTCTCACATAAATCAAAGTCTGACATTTCAGAAGCAGCATCTTTCCAAGGAGATGATTCTTTAAATTCAGTGAAATTATATTCACCTGAAGCTGAAGCAGCTCCTCAAACAGAGCTACCGCCAAGCTCTTTGTCATCAAAATCAAATATCTCCACAAGATCTAGAGCATCCAAAAATGTTAAGGTAGACCAAGACGAAGCACACGAAAAAGATGATGTTCAGGAAAGAGCATCAAGTGCTATTTCGGTAAAGTCTACTACATCTGTAAAATCAGGTAAATCTGAAACAACACCAAAACCAGAAGAAGAGACGAAGAAACGAGCTCCTAGTGTTTTGTCAGTCAAATCAAATGCTTCCTCAAAATCGAATAAGTCCAAGATGGAGGAGGAGGAAATAGGAAACAGAGCCTCCAGTGCTTTGTCTGTTAAATCTGAGGTTTCCACATTGTCAAAAAAATCGACTCAGTCAAAGAAAAGACCATCAAGTGCAAAATCAGCTAAATCAAATGTTTCTGTAAGATCTACAGGGTCCAAAATGTCAGAGGTGGCAGGTGCAGTAGCATCTGAAACATCAAATGAATGCAGCACAGCACCTGAAGAAACCTGCAAAGACACAGAGAAGTCAGCAGACAAAGAGAAAAGAGCACCAAGTGCATTGTCAGCAAAATCCAACAACTCTGCTAAATCCAAGAAATCCAAAATATCTGATATGGCTGATGATATTGTACCTGGAGATAGAGATGATTTGAGATCCGCAAGTGAAATGTCCTCTAAATCGAATGTACCTGTGAAATCAGCAGTCTCAGAATTGGTCACAGAAGAGCCTTTAGAAGCACAGGACCAAAGAGAAGAACGGGCTCAGAGTGCATTGTCAGCACAATCCAATCAGTCAGGAGTTACTGTAAGTGAGGGAGTTGAAGTTGCAGAGGAACGGGCATTGAGTGCCATGTCATCTAAATCCAATGCTTCTGAAAGATCAAGAAAATCCAGTAATTTAAAAGTGCCAAATGCTTTGCCTCAAGCAGCAGAAAACCAAACAGAGGAACGAGCACAGAGTGTATTGTCAGCTAGATCAAGTGTTTCAACAAGATCCAATAGGTCCAAGATTTCCCATGTTTTAGCTGATGAGTTTGTTGATGTGAAACCCCAAGAAGAAGAGAGAGCTTCAAGTGCTTTGTCTGCAAATTCCAGCATTTCCACAAAGTCAAAGAAGTCAAATGCTTCCGCAAAACACGTCAAAACTGAGGACAATGAAAAAGGAGGCAGAGTATCAAGTGCTATGTCAGGAATATCTGATATTTCTACCAAAACCAGTTTCTCTGCAAAATCCAAATCATCAAAAGTTTCTGAATTACCACCAGAAGAGCCTGATGATGAAGCAAGTGAAGTAGCACCAAGCATTACTAAATCCAGTATTTCATTAAGATCCAATAAGTCAAAGCATTCAGAGATTGCTGCTGAAGAAGAGGTTCTGAACACAGAGAGACCTCCAAGTGCAATTTCAGTAATATCTGATGCCACACATGATGAAAATGAAATCACAAATGATGGTGAAATCCAAGAAAGGGCTCCAAGTGCTGCATCTGCTCCAAGTACTTCCCCTGTAAGATCCAGAATATCAAAAGTTTCTGAATTAGTCATAGACAAGCCAGTAGAGAGGGCAGCAAGTTCTAGGTCACTGAAATCTGATGCCTCTGGAAGATCTGGTCCTGATGACCCTGTCAATGAAGAAAAGGAAACAAGAACAGAAAGTGCTTTGTCCTCAGTTTCTGTAAGATCAAAGAAGTCAGGAAATTCAGAGATCATCAGCAATGTAGAGCAGAGAGCATCAAGTACAGCATCAGTTACATCTAAAACATCTGCAAGATCTAAAAGGTCAAACATTTCAGTTGTTGCACCTAAAGAAATTGGAAACACGGATACTGGAGATGTCCGAGCATCAAGTGCAATGTCTGCAAAATCTTGTGCATCTGAGATATCGAAATGTTCACAAAGAACTACAGGGGAGGATGAAGAAGCAAATAAAGTGGTAGACAGAACAACCAGCTCTTTGTCTGTGAAGTCAAATCCATCCATAACATCTGAAGCCACTGTTAAATCAAGTGCTGTGCCTACTGAATCAAATGCTTCTGCAAAGTCTCTCCTCTCAGAAGCTGAAGAGCCAAGATCAACAAGTGTGGCCTCTAATGCATCTGCAGAAACCAAAATGTCTAAAGCAGGTGTGAACACAAAAGCAAACCGTTCACCAAGCAAATTGTCAGTTAAATCAAATGTATCTACAAGATCCAAGAAGTCTAAAGTTTCTGATGGTGAGGACCATACACACACAAACACTGAAGATATAGAACTAAAGAGAAATGAGAGTCCATTGTCTGATCACTCAAAAGTATCTCAAACAGAGAGCTCAAATGAATGTATTTGTGGTGCGGTAAACAAACCCTCAAGTCCAATGTCATCTTCTGAAAAAGACTTCGACCATGAAGAGGTACCTGCAAGTCCTCTGTCTAAAAAGTCAACAAAGTCCAAAGTCAGTTCAGTTGGTTCTGCCTCTGAACGAGTTTTAACACCAACAAGCACCTCAGTTTCTATTGGAATTATTGAACACTACGAGGCTTATGATGTTGAGGAAATAGATGGAAGTGCTGTTTCAGTGAACTCAAGAATATCTGCTTCATCAAAGACTGAAATATGTGGTGAATCTGACCAGTGTTTGTCAGAATCACCAGTGCAAATCTCATATGAAGCTACACCGACACCAGAGGAAAGACCTAAAAGTTCAACATCAGCTAAGTCAAATGTCTCTGTTAAATCAAAGTCCAAAAGCTCTCACTGCGGCTCTACATGTCCTACAGGCACAATTCAGGACAGAGATGATGTAGCAAGCAATAAATCCTCCAAAATAAAGTGTTTAATGACTTCATCTGAAAACCAACCATCAGCCAACAGTTCAGGTAGGCAGAGCTCTCAAACCCAAGAGATTTGCCCATCTAGCAAAGCTTTCGATGTATCGGTACACAATGAACTCACAGGTCAAGAGAAAGCTGAAAGTCCAGATGTTACCCATAAATCTAAAAGAGTCAGTTCAAAATGCAGCTCTACACAACAGAAAGGAAAAATTTCACCTGCTTCAAGTGCCTCAGCAATCTCAAACTCTGAGAAATCCAAAACTAGAGAAGGAAATACTGCAGAAATGACTGACAGACCAAAGAGTAACATACCCAGCAATAAATTAAACACCAAGTCAACACAGAAAGTTGAGGACAATGCACCCAGGTGTCATTCAACAACTTCTGTTAGCTCAGGTAACCATCTAAGTCCTAGCCCACTGAAATCTCCTAAAAAATCCAGAAAACCTGTTATTCTACTTGGCAACTCTAATGAGAGCATGCTATCGCAGACCGTTCCTGCTCAAGAACTAAAAGAAGAATATACTGACCATTTGAATGCAGCAGCTGAAAAACCTCAGTCTTGTAGATCTGATGCAAATTTCAGTGAAATTAAAAGTGAAAAAAGTAGCAAATGTAGAAAAAGAATCGGAAGCGGCTCTTCTTGTCACAAGATGGATGATGACATGTCTGAACTGAGTCCTTCTTGCTTACCAAATGCTTCTCCAACTGAGGTCGTGAATGAATGGCTGAGGAAAATCCCATCAGACAGCACCTTGTGTGATTTGGGTGACGAATTCCATGACAATTATGATTCGATAGAGCCACTTTGCACGTCACATGTGCCATCAGGAGATGATAATGAGCAAGGAAGTTTCCAGCCAAGTGATGTTACCAAGATTGAAACACAAAATGAAATGGAAGATGCTCATGCAGTGAGTACAGAAGGGGCTACTGACAAAAAATCTCCAGAAGTTGCTGAGGGTGAGCCCTCTCCGAGAGGAGATGAACCAAAGATTTTTGACTCCTCAGTTTTGGTGATGAAAGTGTTGTTGAGCCCCAAACTCGACCGATGCAATAGCCTGCCTGAGATATCTCCTGTATATGGACGTAAGCTCAGTGCATCAGCGCAAGGTCTTCTGGATTGTTTGGCAAATCTTCAGTTGTTAGACTTTGGTCCTAGTGATGAAGACGGTAAAAAGGAAAAATACCAGGAGCTCATGAGCATGCTCAAGTCTCTTTGGCTTTGTGACCCAAAAGACAGTGAGAAGACATCTGGGGAAAGAAACAAGGGTCTGGATGAGGAATTCAAAGCAAGGTCATCCTCAGGGGTAGATGTTAACAGTGGCTCAACAGGTTCAGGGAAAAGTAGTGTCAATGATGGCACCCAAGCCCAGATCTACACAGAATGTGAAGTCCTGGAAACCCTGGCAAAGGTGCAGGAAGTTGATGAAACAGTGGAAAGGGAAGCTTCAGAAACGCCAGGATCAAAACATGACTCAGCCACTCCAGATATAGCAAATCAAGCTCAGTTAACCCCAGAGACAAATGACACAGTTGAAGAGAAGCTAAAAGAGGATGTTCAAGACTCTGAAGAGACAATCAGGAGTAATGATAGTCCAAGGGAACTCATTGAAACACCTCTTTCCTCAAACAAGAGTTCTGGGAATACTCCCAAAAAAGAAGAGACTGAATCAGAACGTCAAGAAGACACAAGTTCAGGCAGTGCTCCAAAACAACAAAGAGGTCAATTATCAAAAAGGCTTTCTCAAGACCCAGATCCTGTATGGGTTCTGAATTTATTGAACAAATTAGAAAAGCAATTTATGACACATTATGTTAACGCAATGACTGAGTTCAAAGTCCGTTGGAATCTGGATGACAACGAGCAACTTGATGCCATGATAGGCGAATTGCAAGATGAAGTTCGCAGACGGATACAATCGAGTACAGACAGGGAGCTAAGAAAAATCCAAGGCAGAGCTGGAAGACCAAGACCACCAAAAGACACAATGTCACGTGAATCTACCATTCAAACAGAGCAAAGGCGAAGGCGTCTGAAAGGGATGCGCAACCAATCAGTTGATCCCCAACCTGCTAAAAGTGATGATGATTATACAATGACAGGGACCGATTTCAGCGACCAACGTAGTGATGATGAATTTTGTCCTTGTGACGCATGCTTGAAGAAGAAAATGGTGTCCAAGCATGTGTTACCTGTGGAAATGCTGAATTCAGCCCCCGTGATGATGGATTTTGATTTAAGAAGAATTCTCCAGATGAAGAAATCATCTCCAAACAATGAAAAAACTGAGGAGACTGCCAATGAACAAGCAGGTGAGATGGAAGGAGAAAATGCAGGGCTTGAGGCTGTCAAAGAGGAGGATGAGAAAGAGGGGGCAGATAAAGAAATTCTTGCTTCCTGTGCTCAAGAAAATGAAGATGAAAAACAAGAATGTGAGGATGAAATTGCTGAGAGTGATTTAATGGCTGTCAAAGAAAGTGCAAGTAGTTGTAAGATTAATGACTTAGATGAAGAGGTGGCAAATGATGACGATAGTGAATTTGATGACATAATGAAACCTGAAGCAGCAAAGGAGGAAGCATCTGAAGAACACACCGAGGAAGAATCAGAACAGCAGGACAAGACAGCTGATGATGAAACTGCTGAAGAAAAACAAAATGCAAGAACAGAATCTATTGAAGATGGTGAGACCATTTTTGAAGCAGTAGCTGCTGAAGAGACTGACATAGCAGAAAGGGGTGAGACAGTAGAAGATGGACAAATGGCTGAAGCTAAAATTTCAAGAGATGGCGAGAGTGCAGAAAATGAAAATGCAGAAGAGGGTGAAACAGCTGAAGATAAAACTTCAGAAACTGCAGAAGCAGAAAGCACTGTAGAAAATGGACACATGTCTGAAGATGTAACTGGAGAAGAATGTGAGATTGTTAATGATGACAATGCAAAAGAGAATGAGATGGCTGCAAATGAAGTTCTGGAAGATGGACAAAATGTCGAAGAAGAAACTGAAGAAGAAGGTGAGACCATCAATGACAAGATTGGAGAAGGGCATGAGACATCTGAAAATGAAACTGCAGAAGATGAACAAACTGCTGAAGATGAAACCGGAGAAGAAGGTGAGACTCTTAATGATGACACTACAGAAGTGGAGGAGACAGCTCAAAGTGAAACTGCAGAAGAGGGACAAACAGGTGAAGATGAAATTGAAGAAGGTAAGGCAGGTAATGAAGACATTGCCGAAGTGGACGAAACATCTCAAAATGACATTACAGAAGAGGGACATACTGCTGAAGATGAAATTAAAGAAGAAGGTGAGACCGTTAATGATGACACTGCAGAAGTGGAGGAGACAGCTCAAAGTGAAACTGCAGAAGAGGGACAAACTGCTGAAGATGAAACTGGAGAAGATGGTGAGACCGTTAATGATGACACTGCAGAAGTGGAAGAGACAGCTCAAAGTGAAACTGCAGAAGAGGGACAAACAGCTGAAGATGAAACTGGAGAAGATGGCGAGTCTGTTAATGATGACACTGCAGAAGAACAGGATACAACTGAAAATGAAATGGCAGAAGATGGACAAACAGCTGAAGATGTAATTGAGGAAGGTGAGACAGGTAATGAAGACAGTGCAGAAGAGCATGAGACAGCTGAAAGTGAAACTGCAGAAGATGGACAAACTGACGAAAATGAAACTGGAGGTGAAGAGACATTTAATGATGACACTTCTGAAGTGAAGGACACAGCTCAAAGTGATACTGCAGAAGAGGGACAAACAGCTGAAGATGAAAATGAAGAAGAACACGAGACAGTTGATGAAGACACTGCAGAAGATCATGACACAGTTGAAAATAAAATAGCAGAAGATGGACAAACTGCTGAAGATGTAATTGAGGAAGGTGAGACGGGTAATGAAGACACTGCAGAAGAGCATGAGACAGCTGAAAGCGAAACTGCAGAAGATGGACAAACTGCTGAAGATGAAACCAGAGCTGAAGATGAGATAGCTACTGAAGACATTGTAGAAGTGCATGAGACAGCTGAAAATGAAACTCTAGAAAAATGCGAAACTGAAGATGAAACTGGAGAAGAAGTTGAGACAATAAACAACAATAGTACAGAAGAGCATGAGACAGCTGGAGATGGAGAAACTGATGAAGATAAAACTGAAGATAATGGACAAACTGCTGAAGCAGAAACTGCTGGAGAGAATGAAATCACTGAAGACGAAACTGCAGAGGAGGGTGAAGCATCAGCTAAAAATGAATCTGTAGGAGAGACTGCTAAAGCTGAAACGGAGAGCGATTTAGGTGATGATGAAAATGGACAAAATGCTGAACCTGATGGTGATGAGCAAGCAGAAGATGAGCAGAATGCTGAATCTGATGCCGACGAGGGAGATACAGCTGATAATGAAGCTGTAGATGATGAGCAAACTGCTGAAGAGGGTGAGACAGCTGAAGATGAAACAGAAGCAGAGAGAGATACTGCGGAGGGGACATCAGTTGAAGAAAGAGGAACTGATGTACAAAGAGCCAGTGAAGATGAAGACAACACAGATGGTGCAGGAACTGCAGGAGGTGTGTCAGCTGAGGAAAAAGAGACTTCTGAAGCAGAAACAGCAGATGAGTGGACCACTGAAGCTGAGATGTCTGAAGAGAAAGCTACTGTTGAAGATAGCAACATGGCTGAAGATGAGAATGCTGTGGTAGAGCAAACTCCTGATAACGAGACGACTGGAGAGGAGACGGACAGGAGTCAGTCAAACAATGAGGAAGACAAGGAAACTGTCAATTGTGAAGCAGCAGAGGAAGATGTTCTTTCTAATATTGAGGACACTGTTGAGGTAATTGAATATGAAACACCCCTTCAGAACAATGGTGACATTGTTTTAGATAGTGTTGATGATAAAGATGTAGAAAGTGGAAAAGAAGATGAGGATGTGGAGGTAATGGCAAACAAAGCTGGTTATGTGGCCAACACCGGTGAATCAGCTGAAGCTGGTGATGAAGCTGAGGATGACACAGAGCCAGATGTGGAGACAGATGAAGGAGAGCATAAGAGGAACAATTTACCTTTACAGCCTCTGTTACAACCAAAACCAAAAGATGACAAACCAGATGGGGCAACTTCATTTAATGTTTTGCTAAAGCACAACTCAGAGCAGGAAGATGGTGCCGATGCTGATGTAGAAGACTCAGAAACAGAAGAACCCAACCAAGTCATAGATTTGAGTTCTGAATCAGAGAGCAAGACACAGAGGAAAACTGCATATAAAACCTTCAAGATGCTCATCCATACTCTGAACTTCCTTAAACTCTCAGCCGCTGGACTATCAAAGAGAATGGAAGAGGATAATGAACAGGAGGTTGAAGATGAAGAGACTCCAGAGGACGGCAATTATGATGCAGAAGAGAGCTCCTGTGTGGAGAAAGAAGAGGGGGAAGAGAATGGAAAGGAGAAGGGCAAACTCTCAGATATTACAGAGGACACAGCGGAAGGTGAGGGGGACCAGACAAATGAGACTAGTGATGATTCAGAGGAGCACGAATGGGAATCATCTGAAAATTCCTTGCAAAAGCAGATGACAAAGTCATCCATAGAATCTCAGCCAGGTTCCTTCGAGGAAGTTCACGAGGAACAAGTAAAAAATCAGAATGGTTTAAATCATCTGAAAGCAAACTAGTGCAATACTTCTTCAACTTTAAAGAAAAGAACCAAAGAAGCTCTTTAGCATTCAAAAATGGTTCCAGACAGGGTATTATTTCTCTATTATCCTTAGACTTTATAATAATAATCATACGTTTTGTACTAGCCTTTTGGATTCCTTATTTTATTTACCAAAGAGTAACATACATTGCACTTTACTTATGATTTCATTATAAATGCAGATTATATATATAGGTACTGTAAAAAGGGAACTGCTTAAACTTGAACAGCACATAAATCTCTTCTAACTTTAGGGAAGGGAAAATTGTTTATAATTGTGGTATATTTATGTCAGAACAACATATTTAATTGCTGTTACTTAAATAATTCACTCAATACAAGGGACTGTTGTCAAGAGTTAACAATGTATCATAGTTACTGTAATATACTGTATATGTATGCGCTGCTATGCAAATGTTCCACAGCGTAAATGAAAAGTCACACATCATAGTGATATGTAATGGAAATCAGGGAGCATAAACTGTATTTATGAGTGCACGAGAATGAATGAATATTGAACATATTTGAACACTTTTTAGCAATATGAAATAATTACCTAATTTACTTAAGTAGGTTGCTTGTGGGAGAGCATACACATACCTTAAAAAAAAAAATATCAAATTTAAAATCAAATTTTTAAAAAATTAAAAAATGTATCCCTGCAAAAAACACATAAGAGATGTCCATTGCATCTGACTTGGTCAGAATATGTACATTAATGCTTATTTTTAAAGTGCATTGAATGCAGATGCATAGGATTAATATCACCAGTCATCACTAATATACAGCATATTGTGTATTATAAGGATTGAGGTGCACACATTAATCCATGCCTTAGATGTTTTGCCACATAAAAGACTGTCCATATAATGGAATATATGATGTTCACACAAAACTCTAATGTGAAGTGATGCAGATGCAAATGTGGTTCCTTCATTGCAGTTTCTTTTCTGCTGGCCAAACCCTTAATGGTCAACTTAAATACAATCAATTCCTTGTTACTTGAATGTACTAATTTCCTGCCTGAAATAAATACTGTATAATCAAGCTTAAATGGTATTTATTTATGTATTTATTTAGTGTTAGTTGTCAACAAGAAGGTTGAGTTCTAAAAAAAGATTTTTTTTTCCAGTTTCAAAAGAAGGCCCAAATCTCTAGGATGTACTGTACATTTCTAGATATAGAATCCTTCCGGAGGCATGTTGCATAATTGAATTATGGGGTCATTGTTATTTAAGTTTGTCACTAGCAAGCATTAGCACTATAATAAGTATCCCTGTAGATACTTTTGGCCTAAGCCGATGGTGAATTAGTCTTTCATTACTCTCTCAGTGGTACTCTAATCTCTCTATTTTCACTCTTCTTCCAATGAAGTGCATATTCTGTGACAGACACCTGCCACTCTATTAACTCTTCACCAAATCAACTGGCAGAAAGCCCTGTTGCTTCGGTCACAGTGCCTTTCAGAAGTTTTGAATAAGAGAGAAATTATTTCAAGGGAGCTGACTTTGTCTCTGAACCTTCGATAGATCATACCATGACATCCATGACACAATAAAAAATACCCCCTGAAAATATTGAAGGTGAAAATCAGCAAACTATTAATAACCCGACCCACCTCATCCATCAACCACCTAGTTAAGAGTCAATTCCCAGCCAGTGAGACATCTGAAACAACCTGCATTTTGTTTTTGCTCTCTAACTTTGCTGTTTTTTAACAGGCCGGCCGGTTCACTGAACAGGGGCAGAGCCCAAGGATCCCACGACAAGTCCAATTACTCAAGTAAACTCCCCCCAATACGCTGTCACCTGTCCAATCCATTAGTCTAATATAGATATTTGTAGACTAAATGGTATGTATATTCAGGGACTTTTAATTACTGTCTCTTACTGACAGGTAAGTGTGTGGCTGGTTATTTGAAGCTGTCCTAAGAGACTTCATTCCCTGCCTTTGCTTGCTGGAGTCATAGGTATATACAGCCCCATTGGACAAGTCTGATGGATGGTGCTCTCTTGTTGAGTTTCCATCCTCTGCTTCCGGAGGGAACGTGACATAAATAATTGGTGTCACTCCCATCGACCGAGTACCACACTCGAAGGCGGGGCTGAAGCCGCTGACAAAACACAGCTGTCTTATCTCACAAGATCTCACCATATCCTTCCATCTCCTTACAGAGTGTGAGACAGAACATAAATGCCATGCAGGCAATACAGAAGTTACTGCTTTAACTTTATTTGTAATAGTACTTAAAGATTTGATAACTTAATACTCAAATGTTGCAACAGAAGCGGGTCAATTGCTTTAAGTCTCATAAGGGTCAAGGACAGAACACTTAATAAATTAATTTAGTCTTTTTTTCTTTTATGGAAGCCTGTTTCCACAATGGAAAATAAATAAATTAATTAATTAAAATTAAAATTCCAAGTTCAACAATTCTAAGTATAGGTTTAAGAATTCTGACTTGTTCCTCACAATCATTCATATCTCACAGTTCTGATTGTTCAAAATTACAAGAAAAAAAAAGAAAAGGACAGAAATTGCAATCAGATTTTTATTTTATTTTATTTTATTTTATTTTATTTTATTTTATTTTATTTTATTTTATTTTATTTTATTTTATTTTA
>JAUMHQ010000083.1:8106639-8118219 GCA_032361165.1 Enteromius paludinosus
ACGAGTGAGGTCGTACGAATTGGCACAAATTTGGCACCTCGTACGAATGTGTACGAATTGCTTGTGAGACTGTGTTGCATTATCAGACACACTGAACCATCAGAAATGTAACAGAAAGTAAATATTAAATGTCATTTTAGGAAAAGGATAGAAAACCCAAATGGGCCTGTGTGTAATAATGAGATACATTATGAAGATAGGGGGAAGACAGAGTTCTGATCTCACTTCATCTACAGTTGTTAGTGCACCGCTTCTGATGCTCGACCTAAATAGAAATGCCCAAGACTCTCTATTCCCTTTCTCCCTCCCCTTTCTGTCTCTGAACATGGGGGGTGTGGTGAATTATCATTTATTCCAGTCTGTGGTGCATTGCACACTTTCATTATTGAAGAGTGAAAAGCTGAGAGGGAAGGAAACTGTAAATGGCCTGGATCTAGCTTGTTTGGATCTAGCTCAATTCAAACAGAAAGACAGAAGGGCGATGTTTTATACTTAAAGTAAATCTACAAGAACTTTTAAATCTTTTAAACCGAAGTACCTCCACATAATTCCACAAAATGCAATGTATTACAAAGGAATTCGGTTGGCATTATACTCAATTTGATATATGTAGAGTCCAACAAAACAGTTTGCATCACTCCACACTTAAACAAAACAAGTGACTACGTTAATGAGTGAGTCATTGAATCATTCACGCCACCAAATTATTCAGGTGCTACTATGTGTTGCTCTTGTAAGATTGCAACAATTTTTTTTGTTGCAATAAAATACTGTGTTTAAAATGTGTTATTTATTTGAGCTGTTTGTTACTGTCAGAGCGTTTTCAGACCTTTGCACTAAACTGACAAAGCATAATGTGGATCGTTTAAAAACAAAAGAAATCGAATCCAAGCAGAGATACAGTAAAGTAGCAAAGCACATCAAATGAAGAGAGTGAGGCCTTGGCAGGAAAGCCGTCTGCTTTTGGAGATTAGGCAAGGAGGCCACACGCTTGTTAAATTTTAACAAATGTAAATAGTGTGTTAGGTCACACACGATGTACAGAGGGAAAAAAAATAAAGGCTTTTCTGTAAGTGGTTCAAGGGTAACAAACATGACTTGGTGGCTCGTACTACTATGCTGTACCAGCTCGCTTACAGATTTTCCAAATGCTAAACAAAGAAATGCAAAGCATTTTTATTTAATATTTAGTAATCTTATAACACATAATTCTATGTATTACTTTATTTTAAAATAAACGTTTATTTACATTATATACATATATAAAACATTACATTAAAATAGTTAAAGCCCTTGCTTATTTTAGCTTTGCCAGTGTTTGCATTGGCAGGGTCAGTGATGCCGCACCGGCTCCCCTCTCTTTCCGAACACATAACAGAGGAATGACATTCCCAAAATGGGCAAACTGCCAAAGTGGGGTTTAATCTTTTCATGAACCCCCTATTCAGTTAATGCGGGACCATAGTGAATCTCATTACACAAATCACTGTGCAAGATTCGTGGCTTAGGAAAATGATGTCTTGCACACAAACATAGATGTTTTCTTTTCAAGGCTGTAGTGAAACCGATGTGTGTATTTGGATGAAAAGCCACATAAAAATCCTAAATTGCAGTGAGCATTGAGCATAATTAAACAAAAGCAGCAAAACAGACCCAGAATGCCCTTCAAAACTTCTGATGTAATAAAGCTGACATCTCCTACTGAGCCTAGACAAACAACATCATCTCATATTTTTTCACTAAAAATAGAACGGCTGTGTTTTTTTTTCTCTCTTCATTATTTGTATATGCATCTGTGGAGAGGGGGATGGGAGTCAAAGGAGCGAATAAAGATGAGGAAAAGTATTCATATCATCAGCGCTAATGTGTTTCCTTCTTTTCAAACCCCCACCACTTCATTCAGAATGCTCTCGTTTTCCTTGCTGTCAGTGAAAAGGCGCAAAATACCCATGATTCTGTTCTTCACCCTGCAAATGGCTGTCCGAAACCCCCTCAGGGTCCGGGGTTGAAATAGCATTTATTATAGCATTCCGACTGAACTCTGATTTCACAGTCCCCTGGTACTTGTGTTTATTCTCCAGCCTCCTTTGAAAGTCAAACCGAGGCTGTATGATCAAAGTCTACACTGATTACATGCTGCAATATAAGACGCTTCGCTCCAGGGTGTTTTCTTTTATCCTGAGGTGTGCTTTACCTGGATCAGGCAAATAATACACTGTAAAAAAAGAAAAAAGCAAACAACTAAACAAGCAGAAGCTCAGTGCTGTGGAGAGCGGTTTGTCCTGTTACGTGGGCTCTCAGCATTTCTCTGTCTTACACAGGAATCCATATGCCATCACACTCAAGAGCCAGAACCCCACAGAGCTTCTCTGAAGGGTGCAGGCGGAACGGTCCCAAGAATGGAGGACTTCCAGGTGCAAGGACAGAGTGTTTTGTTGCAGACCTGATGCTCTGCTGGCACACATGGCAAAACCAAGGTAAAAAGTGGATAGCAAACTATCAGTTTACATTATTTTAGTCATTAAATGTGATAATGCAGTGATATTATTGTCTGCACAGGGAGTCGGTGCTTCATACAGAGATCTGATCTGATCATCATCAGTCTGTCTGGAACGACAGGAAGAAACAGAACAAACTGAGACAGACTCAATCCAGGTTTTACCTGTCTAAGTTTGTTCTGTTTCTTCATGTTGTTCCAGACAGACTGATGATGATGATGATGATGAAGCTCAGAACAGATCTCTGCGTGGAGCACTGTTGTTGTCAGACTCCAAATTCTCACTGGATTATTACAATTAATATCAGAACTGAATGTTCGGAAGTGTATGTACGTGTATGTCACGGCCTGGTTGTTTAATTTGGAGTGGATTAGAGAAACTCACCCTCTGCGCAGCTTCTGCAAAGTGCTTGGCCCCATGCAGCAGGTGGCTGGTTTTCTCTTCGGCCCTCATCAGACGCTCTCCCCGTTCACTCAGGACCTGACTGGCCCTCCTCATCATGTTCCCCATCTTCCTCACCGCTGGAGGAGACGGGCTGCTCCTGCTCCGGCTCCTGGACTCTTTAACAGCTGCTCCTGTGGAAACATTCAGAAACACACACCAGCATTGCGACAAGATCCTCACATTCTGTTATTTTTTACACATTTAGAGGTTACAAACCCAAATAGTCAGAATACTTTAGCATCAGTGGGAGTTTCTCTGTCCACTGTCAGCTGCTGCTCTGGAATACAGCTGCTGGTCTAGGATCAGTTTTTCAGTTTAATGCATTACTATTACCCCCTGGCGGCCAAAACCAAGCTTTGCTCCACTGACCACCAGTTATTTTTACACAGTGATATTGAAGGTGGAATTTCTCTAAACACCTTAGTGATTATGTACATTTTATACAGGCCAGCAGATGAAGATCAGATGAAGCCAGAATATAAACTCAACGAGCAAAGATTCACATTTAAGTGGTTTCCAATAACCTCCCATGTTTTGGGAGGTGATCTAAATATTTCTGGTGTTGAACCAGATGAAAAAATTGTCACTTACGCAGCAGTTCTAAAGATGTTTTACCCTCCAGGTCTTCAAACCGGTCACGTGACTGAAAACTATGAATTATTGATGGACAATAATACGATTCCAGATCAGCAACTAGTTTTAAAATGTGTTTGTGGGTCTCTGTTTCTGATCTTTGGATCAAATATGAAATGAGCTTGCTTAATTTATTAACGAAGGGGACAAAAGAAAATAATAGCAGCTATCTTACAATTCTGCTATTCCATTAACTAATCTCATTAAGTACAAAAAAGCAGACATGTCCGTCTATGACTGGGGCTGAGGTGTGTGGACTGGTACTGGTAATTTTGCGGCTCCAGGGCTGCTTGGCACCTCTCCCATTCATTACACACCATTCATCCATGATCCGCTGTGAAGGCTGGTGCCACTTCACTCATCTCCGCTCCTCTCCCCCTCCTCAACGCCCGTCTTTGTGTCCCTGCGCATGCCTTCATCAGAACAAAGTGGCCTCTGAACTAATCGGGCTCTCTTTGCAATGGAACCATTCTCTGGCGCTGCAGAGAGATCTATCAGAGCACTACAAACAACGTCCCGCCGACAAAGCGCCCTCTCTTCCTGCCTGGACTCTGACTGATCTGACCCACACAGACAGGGCAGGATGGAAATGAACGCAACTAGAAAGATGCATTTCTAATACACTGCCCAGGGGTCAATGACATTATGTTCCTTCTTTTTTCCCAATAATTTATTACAAAAATTAATTGAAAATTCTATGCAGATCGTTTGGATACACCTCTTCAATGAGGAGCATGTTCTTGGTGGGTTTTTTGTAATATATATATATATATATATATATATATTTATTTATTTATTTATTTGATTAGATTTTTTTAGTAAGGGTTAGATTATTGTTTATAAGATTATAGTTGTTTATATAGGAAATAAATAACATAAAAGATTGAAAACATGTAAGAATTGTTGAAAATAAATATATTTTATTATTGAATTGAGATTAAAAATGTAAATAAATCCTGAAAACAAATCCTTAATTAACATTTTTAATATTATTACTACAACTACTACTACTACTACTACTACTACTACTACTACTACTACTACTACTACTACTAATAATAATAATAATAATAATAATTACTATTAATAATTACTAACAACTTTTGTGTCTACTTTAAGTCTCACCAACATGCAAAAAAGTTAATAATAATAATAATAATAATAATAATAATAATAATAAATATTTACTAAATAAAACCTGAACAATTTATGTTAAAATGTTTTTAAAAAATAAGAAATATATATATATTATTATTTTTATTTATTTATTTATTTTTTGTAATGTAATGTAATGTAAAAAAAACAACAACAAAAAAAAACAAAAGAAATATATATATATAGCAATTGTTCAAAAATGGTATAAATGTTTTTTCTCCTTTTTTCAAAACCATATGACACCAATTTGAAGGAATTTGGAAAACAAGCACACGCACACATAATCCTACGTACCTTCTCGCTGAGCCCGACCCTGGTTTGGGGTCATGCTGCTCTTCATTCTGTTCAGAAAAATCTTGCAGCGGTAGATAACCATATTAACAGAACAAGCATCTGAAAGAAAGAAAGCAGGCTTTGTTTTGTTACCGTTCTCGGGTTCTCTACACATATTATTTCTGCAAAGCGGCCAATACATGTCTCTTTCTCAGGCCGCTCACCTCCCATTAGCTTCTGCTGACAGTTGATAAAGCTAGTCTGGCTCGGAGCTCCAGGGCTCTTCTTGTTCTCCGGAGTTCCTGGTGTCTTCTGTTCTGCAGGGGATGCTGGGTTGGTTTGGGCCAGCTTGGCCTCCCAGTAGTTTTGACAAGCATGGTACAGAACCTGCACAAACATGCATTTCTCTGCAGCCGAGCTGGCCACCCATTGATCAGTGGTGCGGTCCAACACCAGGTCGAACTCAGGAGTGTCCTGAAAACATGTCTCAGTCAGAATACCAGACTGTGTTGGAAAACAAAAGCTGCGTTGCGAAGGTTGCTCACTTTATCGGGGTTGATGCCATCGACCTTTCGAAGCTGCTCCACGGACCACTGAGACCTTTTTGCAAGCTGTTTTGTGCCTCGATACCTCTTCACTTTAGTGATGAGGACTTGAGCTGGTCTGCTGTTAGTGACTACACAGAAACAAGGACGTCTCCATCAAACTTCAAGACTGACTTCTTGACAAACAATTGAACTAGTTGCTAGTTTAGATACTTGGAGTTAATGAAGATGCACATTACCTGACAGACAGAGGTAGGTTAAGTAATCCCTCTTACGTCCTGTATTGAGGAAGGACAGTCCTTTCCTCTTCATCCTCCTCCTTACTTCAATAGCTACCAGTAACTTTTCATCTCTTGGGGCAAAGATCTCACGGCTGATCGCTGACTGAATGTTCATCTTCAAATTGCCTTGTATAAATGTTGCCAAAAAACATGAACAAAACATATTTTTGTGCCCAACAGAAATTATTGGAACCAGAATTTGAATCAATTACCATAATAAAACATCATAAATTGTATTTATCTGATTCATATTTTTTGACAAAAAAATAAAACATTTCCATATCAAAATTTCTGCTGTTTCACATTAAAAATTACAGCAATATTAAAATAAAACAATAATGAAAAAAGTGTCAACATTTTCACAAAATGTTAACCCTAACCCTAATACATTTAACACTGATGATAATAACAAAAGATAGAATGCAGAATTTTAGCCAATTGGTGTTATAAAACATCATAAATTAATTGATTTTTGAAGAGTTTATTTGCAAAAACAGACAGCTGTTTTTTAATTATTTTTACTGTGTTTAATAGTAGATTGGGGTTTATAATTATTTTAACCTTGTCAAAAGGTTAAAAATTGCAGTTTTTGCAAATGAACTCGTAATTTCTTGGTCAAATAAATGATTTAATATTCAAATTTCATTAATCATTTTGTGACAACTTACCCCAGTTAGTGTGATAACATATATCTATATATATATGTGTGTGTGTGTGTGTGTGTGTGTATGTTACATTTTTACATTAACATAAAATATTTTTTTAACAAAATAGTTTTACTGATGTAATTTAAGTTTGAATGGTAACACTTTGCAATAAAGGTCCATTAGGTAGTTAACTATAAGAATAAACAATGTTTCTACAGCACTTATTAATCTTTGCAAATTTCAGCATTTAGTAATGTATTCTTTTTTAATCACAAGTTGTGTTTGTTAACATTTGTTAATGCACTGTGAGCTAGCATGAACTAACAATGAATGATTGGATTTTTATGAACTAACGTTAACAAAGATGAATAAATACCGTAATGTATTGTATATATGAATGATTTCTGAAGGATCATGTGATCAGTAATGATGCCGAAAATCAGCATCACTGTACTAAAATATATTTTAAATATATAAAAATTAAAACTTTTTTCCCCACAGATCATTAACATTTCTTCTAAGATTTAAAACTATTTTGAACAATTAAAAAAAAAAAAAATTATATATTAGCCAAGTTTAACGATATTTAAGTTTAATGATATATTGACATTTTCACTTGAGCCCTAGTGTTACCAATAGTTATTATAGGTATGGTGAAAAGCTTATATAACCAACCATCGTTTGAGTATTAAACATAACCTATTTATTAAAAACTTAACACCTTTAAAATCTCAATGAAACGTCAGCTCACCTGTAGCTCTAAAAGTTTTCCAAACACAAAACAACTTTGTGAGCTCGTAAAAGCACACACATCTTTGAACAAACAAATCAATCAACCACACACCTTCTGCTTCCTCTTCCTGTAGCTTTCTTCCTCCCTCGAGCCCTGAAGAGCGGTGAGAAGTGTCCAGCAGCCCGGTCTGTGTCTGCGCCTCAAGCCATCTTTATCCCGCATCTGCTGAGAGACTGTAGGGCGTGTGGCGGGCGAGCCCCGCAGAAAACCCGCAGGCTGTGTGCTATATCCTAGTGAGCTGCCTACTGAGGGAGCACTTCTGGGATCAAAGACGCCTCTATGTCAGTTCGGCTAAAACATGCTGTCTAGTTTAGCGGCTTGTACTTGAGACAGAGCCACACACACACACACACACACACACACACACACTAAACTAAGCACGCTAATGATCAAGTGCAGCCTGGTTGGTCGGAGGCTTGACACTGATTTTATCAACTGATGTCTTCATTTAAGAGTTGAATAAGTGTATATATATATATATATATTTTTTTTTTTTTTTGGCTTTCTCTGGAATCACAATAAAAAATCCTTTAGCATATCAAATAATTTAACTATAAATTGCTGTCCCATGCAAAAAAATATGTGTTTACACAATATATGTAACATATGTATGTTTACTGTGTACATTTATGATGTATATAATTACACACCCATACAGTATACATTTTGAAAATATACTTTTTTTAAATATAGCCTATACATACATACATGCGTATTTACATAATTACAAATTACATCTTATTTTGGATGTGATTAATCATGATTAATTGTTTGACAGCACTAGAATAACCATTCTATGAGTAAACAAACAAATATGAATGAATTGATACATTTGAAATCAAATAAATAGATTATTATACCATTTAGTATCTGATATAATGGCAGAGCCTGGCTCATAGGAGCTTAGTCTGGCCAAGCTACCTTACTAAAGGACCGCAAACAGTCAAACCAGTACTGGCACAGTATCAAAAGACAGGTGGATTTACACCAAAATAGGGCTTTATTTTATTTTGATAAAAGACATAATTGACATTAACAACAACAGCTCCTGTGTCTCTATTTTCTGACTCATTATTGATGGTTAAAGCTAAATCACCCCTCAGGGATTCCATTTATTCAGATCAAGGCCCGTAGCGCACCCTGCTTGCAGCTGATACCTGTATTACCTCTAAAGCCAGAATTTAAAAGCAATTAACAGAATGAGACAAAACAGGCGGTAGATATCAATTTTAATGAAAAAAACGAGGTTCATAAAAGAGGAACAGCTCTGTGTTCACTGAAGCTAAACATGAAGACAAGGCTGGAGTCCAGTTCTGATAGATATGCACTTAATGCAGACGTTTCCCTCTGACGCCTGATGAAGATCGCACTTTTCAGTTTATTGGCACATTCAAGGGTGAGGTAAGGAGAAATGTTAAGTGCTTTTCTCATCATCGTAAAGGCATGGGGGTGTCATTTTCTCAGGATTACTGTAAACATACAAAATGATTACAGAAAACATGGACGTAACACAAAAAAGGTGGTATTAATTTAAAACGCCAATGTCTTTGTGACTATAATGCTGGAATACATTAGAAAACAACATGACGAGTAATGCTTGATATGCCCGATTGCAGAGAATGCCACGTGTGTCAACTTGGACAGAACTAAAAGGAGATCCAGCAGTAAAGAGCTTTTCTAACAGCCTCAGCAGAAAACATCCAGACTTTGTCTTTCATGCACGTTAAAGCATAAACTCTAAATTGAGTGGTGATCACAGCAAAGAGTGCATTCAAATATGCAGTAGATCTTTCATGCGAGTGCAGAGGAGAAACTAATGCCTCAAATATGTTGGAAAAGGAATGGAAATGTCTGGAACGGTTTACCTAGAGATAAAACAGTCTGTGATCTTCAACATGATGTTCCAAACCGGTTTGACCTCCACAAAAGGAGAAATTCTGAAGAATGTTATAAGCTGCGTTTCTCAAAAGCAAGTTGATCCTTTGGCATCAACTTGGGTTTAAGATGCTTTTGAGATCTTTCCAGTTACAATAAATGGCTTTTAAGGTGCAAAAGGGATCATATAACTATGTTCCAAGTCCTCTGAGCCTAGAAAATTGTTTCAGAATCAGACTGCAAGGTCAGAGGTTATTCACTGATAACTTTCTGTTACAACACTACGATCGGATCAAAGATTCAGTGAGTTGAGCTCGGTTGATTGAATTATCCTGAGTCGTTTTTTGTCACCTTCATCAGTTAAGATCTAAATCCACTGTGGAAAGGAGAGTTAGGGAGTAGGAATATTTTAACGTTTCTGAAACTTTTAGCGTTTTGAGACTTCAGTTTGCACCTGGGTTATTACTGTAAAACAGAAAGAAGCCTGAAAAAAAATAAAATATAAAAAATGTAAACTCGTTTTAGTACAGCTATGTTCCCATTTTCTTGTAAAAAAAAAAAAATCAATTAAAAAATACATAAAAAATACTAAACCTAAAGTAAAGTACTAAAATTAGAATGAAAACAAACAAATAAATAAAAACTATATATATTAACCATACTAAAATAACACTGGTCTCCATTCAATATAAAAAAAAAAACAACTAGTACAATTCTTCAAAAGATCTTGTTCCACTAAATCACACGGGTTTGGAACAACATTGAGGGTGAAAAAAATAATCACCATGACCAAATTATTTTTCTCTGAATGAATCTATGTGCACTGCTCCCGTCAACTATCAACTCAATATTTGGCCACATTTAGGAGTGATGCAGATTGTGTTTTATCATCCAAATAATGTAAACATATCATATTTATGCTTGATTTATAAAATGTTTCAAACTATTATTTGTAGGCAAGAAAACAAATCTTACGTACTTCTCAAAAAAACCCTTCTGATTGTGAACCTCCAATTCAGCAGACTTTTTGTCATACTATACACAACTTAAACCAATACACATCAGTCAATATGAAGAGCCGGCAGCTTTGGGAATGATCAGAATTTCCAAGCTGCAACAAGTAGGATCATTACCACCATCCTGATCGAGGTTAAAACAATCCTAATTCGGGGATGTAGTGGAGAGAGTAGGTCTCTTCCATGGGCGTGTTTCTAAATGAAGGAAAACAAGGCAAAAACAGGATCTCTGATGCACAGTGAACAAGGTCTGCTAAACTAAATTGAGGGAGTGATCGTGGGTGGTGCTGTGTGAGAGTTCATATTATGACTCAGGGTTGTCTTCTGGCATGTCATTGGCTTCGTTTGGCCTGTACATGAACGTGAGCAGAAACAGAGCCACGTCGTGGGAGCACCAATAGGCTGTGTGCGATGTCACCGCTGACCAATAGCGGCTCTCCACCAGGCCCTCCCTCAGCTCGAAGTCGATGCGCTTCTCGAGCTCAACTGCAAAACAGTCATAAGAACAATGTCATTGCCACATATTTCGAAGGTAAGGAGGTTTCGATTTTCTACTCGAAAGCAAATTTGACAAATCGCTGAAACTCCTTATGGAAACTGTTTCAACCTCAGTGTAAAAATATATCTCCAAACTGTCACTTTATTTCTTGAAATTGCGACTTTATCATAATTGCAATGTTGCATCTAACAGTTTTAATACATAACCACACAAAATAACTTTAGGTGTTGCAAATTGCAAGTTTACCTCTCCGAATTTTTTATATCTTATTAATATATCATTTCCTAACTGTGACTTTATTTATTATATCTGCATCTTCGTTTCCTGGAGCTGGTACTTCATACTTTCAAACTGTTAATTGAAATACATTTTAAAATGTGATATACCTTTATATCTCGCAATTGTGACTTTATATATGAAAGAGCAAATGCATGATCTAACATCGTGTTTTTCATAATTTCAACTTTTTTACCTCACACAGTGACTTCTTACTTTATCTTGCAATTGTACTAGCAAACGTTCTTGGAATTAAGATTTTATATGTTCAAATAATTAATTTATGTCTTATGGGGGTCATATGATGTGATCTTTCTCTTTGGAGTGTTACAAGCTGTTAAGTGCATTGATAAGATCCCTGAAGTTTCAAAACGTCTAGGTTACGAATGTAATCCACGTTCCCTGAAGGAGGGAACGGAGACGTTACATATGGGAACTCGCCAGAGTGACCAATTGCCTTTGAGCCCTTTACTAAAGGCCAATGAAACACCTCATCACTGCGCGAGTATAAGAGGGCACGAGCACAGTGCACCTGCAAGTTTTCACTGAAGAGCCGAGCCGGCGTCAACGCGACCTCAGAGTCGTGGCAGGAGAAAGTGTAACGTCTCCGTTCCCTCCTTCAGGGAACGTGGGTTACGTTCGTAA
>JAUMHQ010000083.1:8146685-8157212 GCA_032361165.1 Enteromius paludinosus
AAAAACGGTCAACAGAAAGTGAGCGCTCTAGCTACCCACCCTCTTCCTCCATGCACACAGGAAAAACTACCAGGTATGTAAGCACCTAGGCCAAAGTGAGGTCATCAAACAGGAAATGATCATTTCAAAATAAAAGTCAAACCTTTCCCGCACCTACATCAGGTATTTGAGGTCAACATCAGTTGCCCACTGGGAAGCCAGTGGGGACATTTTCAAGGTCAAAATTCACTGGTATTACCATATTACTGTCCTTTTGGGGACATTTGGCAATACCAGGACCACTCACTCACTCACACACACACACACACACACACACACAAATAAACACAGTTATGAAATCATCTGCTAACATGAAAATGTCTCCTACACCAAGCAACTTCAGGCACAGAAAGCAAGCTTATACAATTTTTGTTTGAAAAAAAAGTTTGTTAATTCCAATTATTTAATATAAAATAGAATGAAATAAACTGTGCGTCTGTGTGTGTGTGTGTGTTTTCACATTTTGTGACAAATGAGGACATGCATTTGTATAATGACACAGGTAAGACAAAGAGAATGGGATTTTTCAGGACATTACCCCATGTCCTCATTTTTCAAAATGCTTATAAATCACAGGGGTAGGGCAGTTTGTACAGTATAAAAACCATTTGGAATGAACTTTTCACAAAAACGAACATTTGTGTGTGGCCTTTTATTTAATTAATCGTATTGTATTTGATCTGCACAGTTACAGTCTGAAGTACACATTCAATGCAATTCAAAAAGTGCACAATCAATACAATTAAGCTCACTTCTTGAGCTCAGGGACTAAATGCTATTATAACTAAGAAAGAGAAAATGAACCCAAAATTGAAAAGTAAAACACTTTATTGAAATAATGAGGGTTAGTACAATTTAAATAAAAAAGCAGACTTAATGACTCTCTTATAATCTTTGCTCTATGTTGGCTGTATTCACGACGCAGTAGCTGGTTGAAGGGGACCAAACCTCGCAGAAACACCTGACTTGGTTCCATTTGACCAGCCACAGCAAGGCGTGCTGCATCAGACAGAGAGAACGGCAATCACAGGGAGGAAGACTAACGGAGCTTATGTTCATATGTTCAGCGAGTCATTCTTGCTGCTTACCTGTTGAGAAGACAAAGGGAAAATTAAATGATGATTTAAATGATGGAAATCAACTCGGCAGCCCCATTCACAAACTGTTTCTTCAGTAGATGAGCATTACCACTTAAGTTCAGCTTTATTAACTACTGCCTTATTTTACTGGTTCTCAGACAGCTGTACTCTGTCAATCTGCCCTGGATCTTCAGTTGCTATGGGTCAGTGAGAGAGACGATCGAGGCCCCAAACGTGTGTCTATGTCCAGCCAGCTGACTAAAACAACAGCTTTACCACCTGATGCACAATCATTCACGCAGCTCAAATCATTTTTGCCATATTAGAATACAAAATGCTTCAGTTTATGTTTAGTAAATCATTACATATCCATCATGATGTGTTTATTCTTATGCTCCGGTCCTGTGGTGGTGGATTCCCCATGAAACCACACACTTCCTTACATTCCATAACTTGAATATTCATATGGGCATATAAGGAAGCATGTCATCACAAAGGGCAAATTTTAGTTTCCTCCCATAAACAGACAAAGTTGTCAGGAAAAATGCACAAGGAAGAGATACATTTATTATACAAACCATGCAATTTTTCGGCTTCATAACTATATTAAGTCATATAAAAAGGTTGGATGCAGCTCTGAAGTGATTCCAGAAATATTGTCCAGAAAGATCAGAACAGCAGTATTTACCACTCTGTAGAACGAGTAATATTACAGCTCAAGAGGAAAAACTACATTTACCTGTATGTAGTTATCTCTTCCTCTGTCATCCTCATTTTTGTGTTGACAAGTGTCCATAGACAAGGAACATGGAGGTCAGCCAGCCAAGCAGGAGAAGACTAGTACATCTAGCACTCGTACACCCTCTCACGTTTAAATAGACCCGAAGCTTTCTCATTCTGCCACATGGAAAGCTTAAAATGCACAAACTGCTGCCTTTTTACTCTTTGATATAGGCGACTGATATACAGTAGATCAAAGACAAGCTATGACACCTCAGGTGAAAAGCCAGTAGCATGCTCATACCTCCATTTCCTTTAACAGCACCATTTCCAAGGGCAGAGGTGTAAAATCTTCCATTTGCTGCATCGTAAAACAGAGATTTCATCCAACGTCTCTGTCCGAATCAAAATGGAGCTGTATATAAGATATATAGCGCCATTATATATATATATATATATATATATATATGAATGGAAAACATATAATTTTAGTTCTGATAAATTGCAGCCTGTTCATCCCAGACATGAAATTGGCTATTAAGACTTTTATTCTCAACTGCCTTGCCAATTAAAGAATAAAAAAAAAAGACTTTAAATAGTCTCAGATGTTGTAATTAGTATCATGTAAAGCCTACTCCAGTTCAGAGAACAACACTGCCTAAAGCCAACTCGGTCTAGCAACAAATAAAAGCTCTCCCCACACCTTTTTGTTCCCATCTTTCCTCTTCTGCTGAGTGCTAAGTGTATCGTCTTCTCTGCTTGACTGGTGGATTCTGCCCAGGCTTGGCCACATGCTCCCGGCCTTTTCAAGCGCTCGGCCTCCCTTATACTCCCCCCTCTGCCCCTGTGCTCCTCCACCTGTTGGTGTCCTTTAGAAGCCAGGGCCTCTCCTATGCCTGCTGTCCAACCCAATCAGGGCCGTGACAGGGGAGAGCGAGCCTGTGAAATCACACCTCTCAGCTGTTCACACTCGCCTCCAGACACCCTACACCCGCTGCTCCCCTTTTTACACCGAATTTCAATGGCTCCTTTAGGGAGAGGTAAGAGAAACCAGGAAACAACTGTGGGCGAGTGACTTCTGTACAGTGGTGGTTAGTAGTCACAGGCAGCTGAAACAAAGTGCAGTGGTACTACTGTTTGGGATTTGGCAAGTAGCGGGTTTTTAGGACCAAGGCTGGAAAGATTTGGGATTGAGATGCTTCACTTTACTTTGATGAATGGCAAACATTGGTGTTTAAATGAACAATTTTTTTTTTTGGAACATTCATTTTGTAGGATTCTTCAGAACAGTGAGAACTAACTAAAACCACTATATGGGATTCTAAATAATGTATATATATATATTTCTTATAGCGGATCAAAAAAGTGAATCAAAGTGAACGTTTTTGATCAACTTCAAATGTAGACTAGTGTTTACATGTATATAAATTATATACATATATATATATATATATATATATTATATATATATATATTGCTGTCAAATGATTAATCACGATTAGTCGCATATAAAATAAAAGGTTTTGCATAATATAAGTTTGTGTTCTGTGTTTATTTATTTATTTATATAAACACACAGAGTATATATTTTGAAAATACTTCTTATATTATTATATTCATATAATTTATATTACTAATAAATATATTTCATATATAAAACACATCTGTCTGAAATATATGCATGCATGTATGTATACATATATATATATATATATATATATATATATAAATATATATATATATTTAGATTACCATAAATAAACATAGCCTTTACATTTCAACCCAGAAGTCTAAGACACCTAATAAATGCTTATAATCATGAATACATGTTGTTTTGGTCATCATTTTACTTGGCAAGATAGTGATTTAAATATACAAATATACATATTTTTTAAATATATATTTAGTATATACATTAGATATGCGCATTACATTACGTTACATTAAATATAATAAAATGAGTAATGATGAAAATAATTTACCAATTAATCATCTGATTAAAATAAATAATAATAAACACATAAATAATACAATTTATTGCATTTACAGTATTTAAATCAAAAACACTGCAAAAACAGTACTAATTCTGAATGATCCTTACAATATATTTTCAAAGTAATTTATTCCTGTGACGGCACATATCATATGCCATATTCAGAAATCATTCTAATGTCGATTTGCTATGTGTTTAAAAATAGCTTTTTTTTTTCTTTTGGGAAACAGTGAGGCACTGTTACTCAAAGATTCTTTGATGAATGGAAAGTTCAAATCAACAGTATTCATTTGAAAAGCATTTGAGCATAACACACACATGAACATATGTTATGTAATATATTCAATATTTAATTTTCAATACAATTATTCATATTATAAACTCATATATAAAAATTCAGTCTCACAACAGTTGTCACAGACATGAAAGTGCATCATAAAACACACACAAAAAAACTTCATTGTACAAACTGTTGTCCATTACATTCTTTTCAATATGAATTGTTAACAAATCGATCTCTGAACTGTCCGGTTATGCACCATGCTTGATGACCCCACGATTTCAAGACTGAGCCACCCACAGAATGAACCCGACCCAGTTCTATGGAGGAAACTGGAGAGGTCTGGGTACATTTTCCCCTGCAACAAGCATGCCAGTACCCCTGAAGTCAGCACCTGTGTTCTAAAAGAAGCCCAGGCAACAGGAGACCCAGGGCCAGAGATGAGGCTTACTCTGAAACCCAACACTCCGCACCCTTTTAACAGCATTAAACCACCACAAATAGCCAGCAGCATTGCTCTTCTCAGGAATAGTCCCATGCATGCTCAACAATTACTGTTTCCTGTGGCTGCACATGACAGTAACAAATTAGACATTTCCATCTACATCATTACAGAGGATTACAACATATGCCATCAGTAATAACCACAGGTCATTATACACCTGTCAGTAAACATATCTTTGGTTCTAAAGCTAAGAATAAGCCCTAATTTCCCATAATTCCTAAACTGTTTAAATGAACATTGGGACAAAAACAGAATCCGTTGACTCTAAATATGAAAATATAAATATGAAGATCCACCATGATCAGTTGTCATTTTCAGTAGCTAATCTCATGGAAGCTGCGAAACAATTGCAAGGGTGTGTCTTTGATGCTCTACGGAAACAATACAAAGCAAGTGTTCACTGGGGTCAGTGGCAAAATAGAGAACGAGGGAAAGAGAGATAGAGAGCGCTCAGTGTTCGAGGAGAACGTAAGCTCCAAATCTGACCGCTCTGTCTATTTTTAACACTGGCTGTCAAGCTGGGCCCCACGGTGCTAATAACTTTGTTCCTCTCTGTCACTAGCATTTGGCCAGCAGCATCCCAGTTTATTCTAAGAGGTCATATAGCTCTCTCTTTTTCCGGAGGCTGGCATATAATTTTTCAGGCAGTGCACTTTAAACAGCTGATTCCCAGGACACAGACGCACAGAACATGAAGCAACTAGTTATAATATTTCTACTCCAAGCACAAAATATTGGGGTTGTTGTGTTGAATGGAACTTGTTAATGATTTAACCACAGATTTCTTAGGGCTCTAGATTTGTATTAGGTTTTTTATTATCTGATTTACTGTTTTCATGTTGCATTGCAAAACACCTTTGCTGTTATTGCGGTGAGATACATATGTATGATTAGGTTTGAGAGTGCAACCGTGTAATTATAAATGCAATTAGATGCAGATACTTTTTTTAAATAAATGTGCAATGTCAAAACATATATGCATAGAAGACATGCATTGCATCAAACGATTAATCTAAATCTGGAAATAAACTACACTTAATATGCAAACAGAAGGAGAAACAGCAAGGACATTCATTCAATTCCAAGGGAAAGCAAGAACTGAATCATGCAATACCTTGAATGCAATGTAAGTTACTTTGGATTAAAACATTTGCCAAATGAATAAATATAATGAGGGTCCTTGTGTTCTGTTTTGCAAATTGTCATAGCTTATAAAAACACTGGAATACTATCTGTTTTTAAACCAACTGGGAAAATATAAATGCAGTTTCATTCAAAGGATGATCAAATGTGTACTTAAATGTATAGTTCATCCTAAAAGAAGACATTATGAAAGATCTTTGTTTTTTCTTCCCCTTGAATAAACATTGAATGTCTTGTTTTGAAGAAGAAAGTAATTCATACATTTTTGAAATAGGTAAATGATTTTGTGTGTGTGTGGATACAAGGATATAGCAATGAAATATTGACCTTGTGGGGACATTTTTATATCCCTATGAGGAAACAAGCTTATGAATCAAACAGAAAGTTACCTATGAGTGGTATGTTTATGGTAAGGAGATAGAAAAAAAATTGTTTTCACAGTATAAAAACCATTGCACCATGATAGAAATACCAATGCGTGAGTGTGTGTGTGTGTGTGTGCATACTATTTTTTCTGTAATGTGAAAGTCATCAGCACTCATTAAAAAGTGGAGCTTAGGCGCACTCTAATTCTTTAGCTTTAAAAGTGCTGTCCTTCCTCCTTAGGTATGACAGTTGCTCCCGCTGAGGTTGACACAGCTGTCTGCGAGAGTCTGCTGCTGCTCTGTGAAGGATGGGAATAGAAAAGGTCAAAGGACACTTGCATTTCAGTAGATGTCAAAACAGGTGACAGCAACTGAGAGGTAAACAGCTTTCCTGCAAAGATGCTGAAAATGACTCTGTAAATAAAAAATAAATCATTTTGCATGATATATTTCTATTGGTAATTTATTACAGAGAAGCATTTTTCTGTGATTTAGGATAAAATCTCTGGCTAAACACTATATTTGTTCGGTCACAAGTAGGCTACAGTTTTAGTAAATGAAAGCTAGATATTATTAAACAGAAGACCAAATGGTATCCACATAGCAGGAAATGCCCCTCTGACCCCATCCTGTGACTCCTTAAAAGACCCACATGAAACAGACAGGGTGTCAAAATGGGCTGTGTGTTGGTTCAACTGGTGTCAGCAATCTCACTGAAAAGTGGGGGGTTCCCAATGAAGGAACGTGTGAGCGTTGGTGGTCAGGGTAAAGTTGGGGTAACTAGGTCAAAACTCATATAATCACACTGACTGACAAATGAACAAAGGATTACAGGTGTGCGAAAATCTGCATTCAAGACAACTCACTGTAACAATAAAAAGCAATATACTGCGAATGTGATATAGTCACGCCAGTGTTAAGAAAATTAGCAAGTGATCAAATCGGCTGCGTTTATTATTCTGGGATTCAGGGCTGTCTGAAGCAATCATCTCATGTTTGTTGTCAAATCCTTCTTGAGCACATAAAGACACAAAAGTAAACACGAATTATACAGGATATAATTAGTTTTTATTGAGCGCCTTAGCCTTTAAAACATAAGAACAATCTTTTAAACAAACTTAAATTGCCTTTTTTTTTATCGCCACATGGCTTTTCCAAAGATGTGACATCAGTGCAGGTCACAGTTCATAGGTCATCTGTTTCTGTCACATTAATGTAAAAGAAACCTCATCAAATGTCTTTGCTATTTTTAAAGGTCATACAATAGGCAAGTCAGACCTATCTGTAACTTTATTTTACATTTTATTTATTTTTGTATTTAATTTAAAGTTTTATACGTTATACATATATTTTATTAAACATAATTTTAAATAAAAAAGCATAGGAGTGCATATTAAAATGTGTTTAAACAAGCGTAGATTATTATTTTTTGTATTTAAGTGCATTGGACATTTACTGACAACAAACCGGCTAAACAGCAGCCGGAGTTGATGAAACTCGCGCGCTACGTAACTTCCGTGTTTACTACCGGGCAAGATGGCGGCGCCCACATAACCGACAGCGTTGAGCACTCTCAGTTAGAAATCAAGCTGTATTCTTCACGAGAAATCAATTCGAAATGAAATGTAAACACCAGCTGAACTATCGAAAGTTTTTTTTCCGAGGTCGATCGCCTTGTATTGATTAATTTATCTTGTCGCACCGCGCACTGGCGATCTTAACTACAGCTGTGGAATGTTCACAGGCATTCATGTGTGTTTTGGTCTGCTGGTTAACGTTTAAATAGTGATCCGATGGAGTAGGAGTCGATTCACGGGGAAGAATTAAACAATTAATGGTGTTAGTGTCGTTAGAAGGCGGCATTGCAGGCATGCGGTGTGTGAAGGCGCTGCAGCTCACCCTTGCGGTCATCAAACCAGATGCTGTGGCCCATCCGCTTATTCTGGAGGTGAGAACACACCGTCCTCCACCTAATTATATATGTAAACATATCATTCAGTATCGGAGCTGTGACGTTTTAATAAAGCCAAATTACCATATAAATGTGTGTTTTCCTGACCGCTTGATTTTTTCTTTCTTTCTTGCTATTATGTAGCAGCTATATTAGTTTAAACACGGAATGCAGATTCTTAAAGGGGTAGCTCACCCAAAAAAAAGGAAAAAACGTTTTTTGAAAGAAAGAAATATGGACAAAAAGAGACGGATATTTTTTATGATCCATGGTATATATTCAGGTTAAGACATGTAAAGAATGAGATAATTTAGATTTTAATTAGTAAATATTGCACAAATTAGATTATTATTAAAATGAAACATTCTAACAAGTATTAATCGATATAACAATTCAATATTTATATAATTGAATTATATAAATCAACAAGTTGCAGGGGTTGCTTTAAGAAGCCTGAAGATTCTAGGTGACACTTTACCATAAGGTTTATTAGTTCACACTAGTTAACAAGTACAAAGCATGAACAATCATTCCGCAGCATTTTTTAAGCTTAGTTAATGTTAATTTCAGCATTTACTCATGCATAAGAAAAACCACAAGTTGTGTAACACTTAATGTTAACATCATTAAGTGCACTCTGAACTAGCTTGATGAATTAACTTGAATAAAGTTTAACAAAGAGTGTAATAAAATAGTGTTCAGTGTTCGTTAATTCATGTTAATTAATTCACAAGTGTTAGCAGATTTTAGGTCAAAGGGGTTTGGCTGGCAAAGACGTTTAGGGATCCCTGGCTTACTCCATGTACCAATCGGTTTTAGCCTGGTCCAAGACTGAAATTTAAATCTGAGGCGTTTCAGCTGAGAGAAACTTGCGCTGACTGACCTTAAAATATATAAATGCCTTTTTTGTCTCAAGATGCACACCAGTAATGTTTTTATACATTCATAAAAATTGCTCAAACTTTGATCTATAGTCCTGGCTTAGTCTAACTGTGGAACCGGGCTATAATTACTTACATGGCTATAAAATATAACCTGTCCTCCTGAGCAAAATTTACTGGAGTAACAGGTGTGACAACTAGCCCCAGCCTCCTACTGAATGTGACTCTTTTAATGAAGAAAGATGTCTTGTAATTCAAAATATGTGGAGGCTTAAAGCGACATAATAATTGGTCTTTATTATTAAAATGAGTCGGCGCCTTCCTGATTTAATTTCCGCTGTCTGTCGCCTCAAAGAGATAAAGGTGCCTTTAATTAGCAACAATTTCCTCATGCAACGTGGTTTGAAGCCTGAAGCCCATGCTGCTTTAATTTCCACCACCAGATTTGAAATGCAATGTTTGTGTTTTCATCAGAGTTCGATGTACTTTCATCGCTCAGTCTGTAACCTTGTTCTTTTTGGATATTAAAACTGTTAATTAACTCTTTGTCGTCTTGTTGCAGCAACACATTTTTACATTTGGTTTTAAAGGAACAGGTTATTTTTTTAAAATAGGCTCCTGATGATAATTGCTCACATGTCCTTTTCCTTTCCTTTCCATCTGATCTGGGAACTATTTTCAGGTACAGTATAGTTCCTAGTTATATCAGCCTAGAAATTCGCAACTTTTCATTTTACGTTGGCTTTAGTACACGATGTAGCTATAGAAGAGTCAAGTTTTAAATAGGAAAAATATCGAAACTCTTTGGTCATTTTTGAGAGCGATGCTAACGGTCCAATCAGATTCAATGATCTATGCTAAGCTATGCTACGGCCAGACCCTGAGATTGGCTGAATGGATTCAAAAATGGTAAAACTCAACTGTTTAACTCTAAAGGAGTTGGATATTGAGTGTTCATTTAGGAGATGCAGATGGGCATGGGAAGCATTTGAATGTAATGTATCTTTTCATTTCAGGCTCTTCATCAGAGGATTCTCGAAAACTTCCTTATTGTCAGAAAGAAGGATCTTACGTGGAGAACAGACGAGTCAGAAAGGTTTTATGCTGAGCATGCAGGTAGAAAAGAGTGTTTTTTCCTATGGTCTCCACTGCATGAATGAAAGGGGAGTCTGTGTTTGTAACAGATTGAATGGTTAAGTACATGTGTGGGTGGGTGTCAGTGTGATGCATGATTTTAAACAGGGTGAGTCACAGTAAAGGCTTCACACAACCTGGAGTTATAATGTTGACACAGCATGTGGAGGGAGAACATGTTACTCACTCTCAGCTTATCATATCCTGCATCCAAAGAAAAGCAGCTGCCTCGCAATATATGTCTGTATTATGCATGCATAAACCATTCAGACCATATTAACAGATGGAAGCAAAATCTGCTGCATAAACTACATCACCCTCGTTGGCTTATTTTTTTTGTGGATAAATTGATCTCAAAAAAGTTAAAGGTGCCATAGAATGCATTGAGAGAATATTGTAAATTGTTCTCTGATATGTACATAGAAGGTATGTAGCTT
>JAUMHQ010000083.1:8157312-8174374 GCA_032361165.1 Enteromius paludinosus
ATGTCCATGTACTGAACTGTTATTATTCAACCATGCCAAGATCAATTCAGTTTTCCATTCTATGGCACCTTTAAGTCAGTATATTTTGGGTTATCATCCCTGACTGTTTTTATTTTTACAGGACGTTTTTTCTATCAAAGACTGGTTGAATTCATGTCAAGGTAAATGTTTATTGTAATTTCCCCACAAATCATAAAAAGTGTTAAGAATATTGTTCAGCGAAGGAGCCTGTAGCAGGTTTATATGCACATGTATATTTTTATATATACAGAAAATGTGATCATACATTATATGTATTAATTAAATAATTTGTGGACTATTTATATAATATTTTAGTAATATTTAGTAATTTTTTTATTTTATTAGCTTTACCATCACAGGAATCAATTACATTTTGACATGATGAAAAGAGGAAACGGTTGTTTCAATCTGTAATAATATTTTACAATATTACTGTATGCATTATTAAATGCAGTCTTGGTGAGCAAGACCTCTTTCAAAAAAAAGTTACTGACCCAAAACTTTTAAAGAGGTAGTGTATTTTTAATTTATGTGAAACTGCAGATGCCGTGCCACTGCACTTCCTCTCGAAAGGAATAATTAATGCAGTTACATGATCTCTCTTCTGTGGAGAGAGGGACATCATTGTTGGTTGTTAATGTAGCGCTTGATTCAGTTTAGACAGTGAGGCCGACGTTACCATGGCACCCTGTCCTCAGAACATGTCTTTGTCTGTGAAAGATAAAACATTAGCGCAGCGCTCAAACTGACCTGTGTCTTCTAGTCTACGTCAGAGTCCTTTAAAAATAAGCTTTTAGTTCCATTTATGTGCCACTAAGGCAGTACTGCTCGTCTTTTGTGACAAGGCTTGTTTGTACTATGAACGTCAGATTTTTTCTTTTGAAATGAATTCTGTTTATCTATCTAAGCGAACACGCGGTTGTTACAGCTCCTTGTGTAATCCTGCTGTTTACTTATATTCCTACAACAGCGGCCCAATGAGAGCATACATCCTAGCTAGGGAAGATGCTATCACTCACTGGAGGGGGATGATGGGTCCGACAAAAGTGTTTAGAGCTCGCTTCACCTCACCGGACTCCCTGCGTGGCCAGTATGGGCTAACCGACACCAGAAACACTACTCATGGTTCAGGTGGAGTAACACTTTTCAAAACTCAACAGTTAAAGAAATAGTTCACCCCAAAATGAAAATTTGCAAAAAATTTACTCATCCTCAGGCCGTCCAAGATGTAGATCAGTTTGTTTTTTCAACGCAACAGATTTGGGGAAATTGAGCATTGGTACAGTACATTTGCTTACAAATGGGTCTACTGCAGTGAATGGGTGCCGTCAGACTTAGAGTCTAAACAGCTGCTAAAAACATCACTGTAATCCACAAGTGATCCAGAGGGCTCCAGTCCGTCAGTTAAAACCTTGTGAAGAAGAAAAGCTATGTTTGTCATTAAGGCATTTTAACTGTAAACTCTTTCTTCTGGACAAAATGCAAGTTTTCTAACCATAATAATGCTTCCTCCAGTATGGGAGCAATGGCTTAAAGTATGACAGACATGCAACTTTTCACTTCTCGAGATGTTTATTTCTATACTTTTGGATTATTGTTTTTTATAAGCAGTTTGGACTCTGATTCTGACGGCACCCATTCACTGCAGATCTTCTAAAGTTTCAGACTTCTTATTATCTCATTTTCAGATTCAGTGGAATCTGCCAAGAGAGAGATTTCATTCTTCTTTCCAGAATTCAACACAGATGAGTGGATGTTAAGAGAAGAGCCATGTTTTAGATTGGGTCTTACTGAATATAATGCGGAGAGACAAATTCATACACTCCAGGACACATGATGATTGCTGTTTTACAGCGCTATAGTAAATGAATGTGACTTTCACCAGATGTTTCAGTATTTGATGCTTTCTCTGCATTGCCAAGTTACTCTTCTCTGACGCAAAATATCTCTACCATAGCTCTCCCAACACCCTTATATTCATTTGTATGTATTTATTTGTATGTATAGATGAATGTTTGCAGTATATGTCAATAAATATTCACCTCAGCGTAGCACAGTTCATTTTATGTGAACACTGTATATGAAATACTAACAGAATATAACAGGGTAACAATATATATAGAGAAGTTTTTGAAACAGAATTCCTTTCTATTTAGGAAAATTTGTATATTATATTTTTTAATGGTTGTTCAATGTCCATTTAACACCTTTAAGTTTCCTTAAAACAGTCATTTTTCAATTTTATTAGAATTCCTTTAAAACTAAATAAAATGTACCGTCAACTGCCTTAACATTTTACACTAGGTTTCAACATTAGTTTTTGTGTTTTTTACACTGTAACATTTTTTTTAAATGTACAGTAAAAAATGGCAGCTGTGGTTGCCAGAATAAAAACGGTAACAATATTTTTTGTTTTACGGTTTTATGTTAAATTTACAGTTAAATACCGTAATTTATAATAATAAACCACAATAGCTGATACGTTAATATACCAAGTTGTGAAATCTATTTTGTACCTTTGAAATACACTGATAACTACCAAATCCAGGTGGTGATGGGCATTGGTTCATCATGTGATATCAGTGGCGGAGTGGCAATCGGGGTAGTCGGGACTTTTCCCGGTGGGCCGACCGAAGGATTTAAACAGCGGAGCACAAATTAAGCGTCCGCGAGGCGAACGTGACCGGCCTGAGCTTATCAAGAGTTATTGACGTTACTCAATTCTCCGCTAATACTTACTCCCACAAACTCCTTCCCAAACATGTCCTACCAATATTTCTATAAGTTTCTCACGCTTTGTTTCTTTGTCATGGTTAGCTTATCCTGTAGAACATAAAAAAAAATTGATTTGTTTGTTTGTTCTTGAATTCCCCTTAGGGATCAATATATCTATAATACATCTATAATCTAGAGCAAAGCATCTTGGGAATGAGGAATGCGTTTATCCAATGAACTGATTGCATGTCAAGTCTTGGGCAGTCAGTGCTGGGTGCATCATGGGTATTTCTTTAGAGTTTACTTATTTTTGTGTCATTTAAGCAAGACAGTTGGGTTTTTGTTTTAGTTATGTTATGTGTGTTTATGTTCAATTTAGTTTGGGTGGGTTTGGTTCATTTGCAGCCCTGTTATAAAAAACTGTAACTATTACCGTCATGGAAAGAGATGTGTAAGGGAGGGACCTATTAAAATGGGATGGGCCAATGATTCAAGTAAATCCCTGCAAATTGATGTGCCCCACTCTGCCTCTCTGTGACATGCCCATCACAAGTGTCTTTTAAATAGTAACATATATAAAAGGTGTCCAGTGACATACCAACCCTAAATACCAACATAGTAAGAATTATCGAACTGAAATGTGCAATAAACATTCATTTAACAACATTAGATGTAGCATATAACCCTAATAAAAAATAACTGATATAAAAAAACTAAGAAGAAACAGTTATTTAAAAAAAAAACCCATCAAATTCACTTTGAAATGCAGTGTATGGAATTCTGGGAATGTCAGTTTACAGAGTTTCCCTGTAAAGTTAACAGAAATTTACCATTACCCATTTAACAGGTTTGTACCGTAGCATTTTCACAGTTTTTTACCGTTAAAATCACAGTCATTTTTTATAGTGAACAATACATTTTCACTGCAGTGCATTATAATGCTTTATACTCAATACCCTCCATTCAGTTAAGACAGTTTCATTAGTAAACCTAGGCATGAGGCATATTTGTTAGTCATACATAAATGAAACTATTATACATCTAATATAACTATTATATATGAATTATTTACCCAAATTTGTGTCAAATGTGCAATAACCAGGTTTATAAATTCATCGCCACTCTATTAAATGTTTTAATCACAACTAATTAAACCTTGCTTGTTCTACATCTAGCCATATTTAAACCATGTTCATGCTTTTTAACTCATTATACTCGTTTTCCAAATCAACCTGTTTCATGCAGATTTTAAGGCATTTAAAAATACGAAATAAAATAGATTCAGATTCGAATAAGCTATGCAGAGTACACCTAATGTTATTTGCAATTTAATAATAAAAAAGTTTGAAAACGCCACACATCAGTATATGTGGAAATAAACAACCTATGTGAATAATACTGTAAATGTGTTGTTCACAGTTACTTCATACAAATTAAAGTTCATTTTTAGAGAGTGAAGCAAGAGCAAGACAAGGATACAGTAATAGTTATTATGTGCTTCCAACCGATTTTTAATAACGCAACAATTAACGTAATTCAGAAAAGCAGTGACATATCAAACAATGCTGAAATAACAAAACAAAGACGCTTCATATTCTACATTGTTCAGTAGTGCTAGCTTGCTACAGAAACTCTAATAAGGTTGTGAGCAAATGTTTGCGCTTGCACCCAAAAAAGCTGAAGGCAACAATAGTGTGGTAGTAAGAGCCCTGATTTTCAAACATAGAATCCAAATGAAAGAAGTAGATCAACTTCAAGCCACACGTGTGTCTCAATTACTTAAGTCTAATTTTTTACACTTTTCACAGAATCAATCAGCCAGTCGCTAAGTGCCCATCTGCTGATCGCCCTTCCTGATCTATCTCCTGTGTTTTCAGTGTATGTACAGTAGATGCTTTAAATAAGATCTTTTAGTCGGCATCAAACAAAAAGACACATTTTGACAAAGACGTTTCAGAGAAAAGATGTACATAAAAACAGACATCATTAAATAAGTCAAGTGTAACTGAATAATGAAACAATTAACTGACCCTAGAAACCCGTTAATCACAGCACTACTGAACCTCTTCATTTAGGTCATCCGTGCTTTTTACTTCTTTGGTCCATCTTCACCAAAGCTTTCAAGAAATCCAAGATACAGTCTTGAGTGAACACCTCATTGAGGCACTGAGTCAACTGATGCGTCCATCAAACCATCCATGGGTTTCATGACCTCATAGGTGGTTTGTGAAGTTTCCTTGATCTTCCCGCTCTTGTCCACCTGCCGGATGCTTTGAGTCACAGTGATGGTCACTTGCTTGGTGGACATCCGGTTGTCCTGCCATTTGGTCTAATGAAGATAACATGGAAAGGTTATGACCGTTACCAGATGTTTTCAACATTTTATCACAGTTTTGATTACAGAGTAACACTTCTGGAAATTAATTTCTTTTACTCAAATAAACAAAAGGTTCTAAAAATAGTGAGTGCATTTAAGGATTGTTAGGCCTTTATTATTAGATATTATAAGAACACCATTGAAATCGGTTTTGTGGGTTTTAAATATACTGATAATCTCCAAATGCAGGTGGTGATGAGAAAGTCACATGATGAACCAAAACCCATCACAAGCAGCTTATAACTATGAACATATATAGATCACTAACTAGCAAACACTAAACACCATCATGGTGAGACTCCTCAAACCGAAATATGCAATAAACATTCATTTAACAACATTACATGTAAAAAGAAACAGTTATTTCAAAGAAAATCATCACATTTTGAAATGCAATGCGGTTTTACGGTTTTTCTCTGTAAATTGTACAGAAATTAACCATTTAATAGGTTTTTACTGTAGCATTTTCAGTTGTTTACCATTGAAATCATTTTTTACAGTGTTGATTTAACCTTTTTCTCCAATAGTGTGTGTGTTGTGCCACAATGTGACAAAGAGAGCACACCACACACGAACAGATTTTCAACCAGAGTTCCGACTGTGAACACAGGACATTTAGCAAAATCTCTCGAGACTTGAGAATAAATATGTTTCACAGGACATTTTGTAAAAACACTCTCTTCGACAAGCTGGTCCTCCATCTCTGCTGTTCTTCCGAGCCATCAAGATAATCATTACCTAATAATAAAATTACCTAGGATTGTCGGAAGGGAAGAAATCGGCCCAAAATCACCCTGATTATCTTGTGGTGTGTACCCAGCCCGGGCCAAATGAAAACCATTATGTTGAATTAAACTGCTTACTATTTCCTCAGTTCGTAACACACTTCTCCTCTGCACTGTGGTACCAGTAGAAGACAGCACTTCCTGTTCTTGAGAAGAGAGGATTGCAGGGGTGCTGCCCGTTTTCATGTCATTCAGACCCACCTCAGACATGGCAGAACACACTTTCAGATATGCCTGAGCTGGAGAAGGCAGACCATCGTCAAAGAGATCTGTGGCCGGAAAATAAATATGGAAGTTATTTCATATTTTATTCATACATATACATGTATGATTTACAAATTATACATATATTTATATACTACTAATCAAAGTTTTAGAAAGATCTCAAGTGCTCAAGGACAATTTGTTAAAAAAGAAAATAAAAACAGTAACACTGAAATACATTACTATATTTACTATTGCATGCTGTATTTATATGTTCGTAACACAGTATATTCTATGTATACAATGGGACCGTAAAGAATTCAGACCACCTTCAATTTTTCACTGTTATATTGCAGCCATTTGCTAAAATCATTTGTTCATTTTTGTCCTCATTAATGTACACACAGCACCCCATATCGACAGAAAAACACAGAATTGTTGATATTTTTGCAGATTTATTAAAACAGAAAACTGAAATATCACATGGTCGTAAGTATTCAGACCCTTTGCTCAGTATTAAGTAGAAGCTCTCTTTTGATGGAATACAGCCATGAGTCTTTTTGGGAAAGATGCAACAAGTGTTTCACACCTGGAATTGGGGATCCTCTGCCATTCCTCCTCGCAGATCCTCTCTAGTTCTGTCAGGCATTGACAGACATTTTTAGGTCTCGAGATGCTCAATTGGGTTTAAGTCCGGGCTCTGGCTGGGCCATTCAAGAACAGTCACGAGGCTGTTGTGAGGCCACTTCTTCGTTATTTTAGCTTTGTGCTTAGGGTCATTGTCTTGTTGGAAAACCTTCGGCCCAGTCTGAGGTCCTGAGCATTCTGGAGATTCATCTTTCCCTCGATTGCAACCAGTCGTCCCCTTCAGCTGAAAAACACCCCCACAGCATGATGCTGCCATCACCATGCTTCACTGTTGGGACTGTATTGGACAGATGAGCAGTGCCTGGTTTTCTCCAAACATACCGCTTAGAATTAAGGCAAAAAAGTTTAATCTTGGTCTCTTTAGACCAGAGAATCTTATTTCTCACCATCTTGGAGTCCTTCAGGTGTTTTTTAGGAAACTCCATGCAGGCTTTCATGTGTCTTGCACTGAGGAGAGGCTTCCGTCGGGTCATTCTGCCAAAAAGCCCCGACTGGTGGAGGACTGCAGTGATGGTTGACTTTCTACAACTTTCTCCCATCTCCCGACTGCACAATTCTGTCTCTGAGCTCTTCAGGGAGATCCTTTGACCTCATGATTCTCATTTGCTCTGACATGCATTGTGAGCTGTAAGGTCCTATATACTGTAGACAGGTGTGTGGCTTTCCTAATCAAGTCCAATCAGTGTAATCAAGCACAGCTGGACTCAAATGAAGGTGTAGAAACCATCTCAAGAATGATCAGAAAAAATGGACAGCAACTGAGTTAAATATATGAGTGTCACAGCAAAGGGTCTGAATACTTACGACCATGTGATATTTCAGTTCTTCTCTTTTAATAAATCTGCAAAAATGTCAACAATTCTGTGTTTTTCTGTCAATATGGGGTGCTGTGTGGACATTAATGAGGAAAAGAATTAACAAATGATGTTAGCAAATGGCTGCAATATAACAAAGAGTGAAAAATTAACATTTCAAAAGAATGTTAAAAAAATAGTCTGTGCACCTTAACTTAGAAATTTTACATTTATACACAATCAACTTTTAATAGAAGCTTCAAGAGCCTTTTTGCAATTTGCTTTTAACAATTTTGTCCTGTTTTACAATTGTTGTTTAATGTACAAAATTGTTAACAGTCTTGGACCTTAACCCTTAAAATGATTAGTTTTCTCTTGTACTGAAAATATAACACAAACTTTGTCAAAAGGTGATTGTGCAGTGAATTTTAGAGGTACTGATTTTTGTCGTTTAGCTTTTTCTGTAAGGGTTGTTAATAACTGGAACAATTTACAGAATAATACAGGGTTCCACCTGAGCACATTTTAAGATACATTGGAAAAAATGGTTAAAGATGAGTCAGGTGTTTGAGCGTTGCATGTTTTTGTATTCTGAATGGAACTTTGATGAGTTGTAAAATGTGTATCATTTTTGAAGGGTGATGTGTTGTGGTATTTATTTAGGGGATATTTTGTAGAAATCTGAATTGTAGTTTCTACATGGATGATTATACTTTTACATTTTGGGGGGGATTTTATTGTACATTGTATTATACTAATGTTTTTGTCACATCATTCGTTTTGGATATTCTCCTGCCCAGGGACAGCAGATGAAGCTCTGTTGGTACTTTGGGGGAGTTTTCTGACTGTCAATTTCCTTGTCAAATATTGAATCATAAAAAATAAAAAAAATCTGCATATTAGAATGATTTCTTGAGTACATTAAAGACTGGAGTAATGATGCTGAAAATTCAGCTTTAATGTCACATGAAAAGACATTTTTAAATATATTAAAATAGGCCGTTTTTTTTTTAAATTGGAATAATATGCTATATTCTTACTAATTTGCTGTATTTTGTCATTAAAAAAGAAAACATAAAAAACCCCACATCATTATTTCAAACTTTTGACAGTAGGGTATATGTATATATACTGACATCAGGACTAAAATTCCTGAAACACAACAAGAAAAAAAAGCGCAGTGTGTATTTACACAAAGTGCAAATAGTCAGACTGTTGGAAGAGGCTATTTACACTAACTCTGCCCACCACTGTGTGATTGGGCTAGTCAACTTACTTTGACACGATCGCCCTGGGTTCAACTCTGCCTTTTGGCAACATTTTTCCCTCTATTTTAAAATTCAAATCACATCAGAAAAGCATTTATTTTTTATAAAAATGAAGGAAATAATAAAAAATGTGAAAATCTTCAGTTAGGCTTCATTTAGGTTAAAGGTGCTCTATGCAGTGTTGCAGGATTTTAGCTCGATCTCAAACCGTATGCATCACCCCTTGATCGTCTTGCTGTCTGCCCTCTGAATACATTGGGGAAAAAAATACGCTCTCAAAAGACAACACAGAGGCTGCAATACCAAAAGAAACACTACAACAAAAACAAACTTCGGCCAACCAATCGGCAAGAAGAGGTGATGTTTAATGTGCGTTAAACCCCACCTCTTCTTGCCGATTGGTTGGCCGAAGTTTGTTTTTGATTTGGTGTATGTCCTGCACCCCTATGTTTTGCAAGATCGCATAGAGCACCTTTAAATGTAGGGAGGGCTTTATTGTCCCAATAAGGTGGCGTCCATGTAATAATTTTAATTAAAATTTACACTCCATAAGTTGTTATTGTATTATGTTTTTATTATGTACATCAATACTGAGTTGCCGAAAACTGCCCATATTTGCAATTTATACAAGTAGTATAAATAGCAGAAAATCCTGCTACTTTAATAGTGTAAATAGCATCCATGGCTAAGAAAATATGATATTTTCACTTAGTGTAAATAGCATCTAATTGGCAAAAAAAGAGGCTCTAGTAGTCAATCAAAACCATCTTGTCTAACTGTTTAAATGATCTGATTATTCTGCTCAAAGTGTCACAATTCTGCCCAAAAGTGGTAAGCGGTGCTTACTGCGTTCATCCTTGCTCATATTGTTGTACTGAAGTACTAAAGGGACTTAACCATCACCATGGCAACAAGAGGCCTACTTGAATGAATTGCTCACCAACAGCAGACTCGCAACACTTTCCCTGTCCTTCTGGGAAGGAAATATCATTTGAAGAGTTTTAAACTGGAGTGACTGCGGTGAAATTATATGGTCAGCTCGTTAAATGACACTGAATTCAAAATCTTTTTGAAATGTGATTTCAGTCCGTTCTCACCGAGGTTGGCCGTCTTCTCTGATGGGAAGCCCACCTCTGAGGAGTTTTCGGAGGGGATGCTCTGGATGGAGGACAGGGGCATGTCTGTGTCCGTGCTGGTCAGCCAAGTGGACTCTGTCTCTTTGGTCCAGCTCTCCATATATCTGGGCTCCAACACATCTGTCCTGGAGCCTCCACAACCCATGATGTCAAGAACAAATCCACACCTACACAACCTTGGATTCTAGGTCCATTACAATACCTCCCCAACAGCAAATGAAAGGCAGATGTTTGTAATATGGTGCTCGCTGAGTGATGTCATTTATTATTTACGTTATGTCATTTAGTATGAACGATCCATATCAGCATCATTCTGATGAAAAAATCAAGTCTTCCCCTGGTCAGGTGTCAGTCGAACAAGAAGATCCAGGATTGATTCTGTGGAAGAGAAATAAGCCTATAAGGCAAGGTATTCGTGTGATTTAAAATATTTATTTCCTGTTAAGGTATTGGAAGAAATTATGACTGAACATTGCATTAATGCTTGTATAAGCATATCTTATCAAATACACGATGAATCGACTCGTTTCCAATTTCTCGAGGAGCCAGCTCAGCACTCGTTGTATGTAAACAAAGACAAGTTTGACATTTCCTCTGGTAAAAATATTGAAGGAACCATTTAAAATCGATTTTAATTCAAATCCAGCGATGTGCATTTAACAATTTTGCCTGTCACGCAATCATTAATCGATTGTGAATGATTGTATGAGCGCATAGCTGTGTTATTTACTGTGGTGTCGCGGCACGCTGCTCTCACATACACATACACATACACAAAGAATACAATAATGTGTAGAAACATGCATTACGCATGCATTACGCGCATTACGCTAGCATGCAACAACGTATTTCAGCCTATCAAATGTGCTGGGAGCCTTGACTGTGGTCTTATTTTTGTCATTACCTTAAGTCGCCAGAGAATTCAGTCTCAGAGCAGTTTTCTTCGGTATACGTTCACTGTATTTCATACTCTTTCCAGAACATCATTTCCAAGATTCACAGAGGAGCTCTACCCGCGACGAAAAAACCAAAACACTGAGTGATGACACTCCCCCATCTCTCTCTCTCGATGTGAATGATGCTGACCCTCCCATCTTTTGTCCCCATGAGAGGCACAGCATACCGAAATAACAACGATGTGTGGTACAAATTGGCTGTGGATCCTTTTGGTGGCACTTAAAAATCCACTCTTGTTGAAAGTGTTCCATTGTCCCTTCAGACTGAAGTCGTGTTTGTTTACTAAACACAAAATAACAGAGCTGTTCAGTTTGCACTTCTATAATCAAGAACAAATTGCATGTTTTTGAGCCATGTGTTTCCTCGTGAAGTTACAGGGGTTTTGTAAACATTAGTTTGCTACTTGCCGCTATATACTGTAGCTGCGTCAAGGTCCTTTCCATAAGAACCGATGACATTTAAATAAAGTCGCAATGAATCAGCATTTGATTTTATTTCTGAGAGACATGCTTTTTAGATAATGGCAACTGCTCTCCTAATGCGATTTAGAGGAATAACTGGTATGACTGTACGTGCAACAGTGGAGGTTTCAGCTATTCATAACAATCTGCTCTTAGCATATGTCCCCTTTGGTTTGCAGCATGTAAAGATAAGTTGCCTATATACTTGCAGCAATGCATGCTCAATCGCCATTGCTTTCACCTAAATAATGTGATATGATTGATAACACTAGTGATCAACACTAAATATTTAAAATGTTTAATAATAATAATATATCAAATTAACTAATCATAGGAATATGTAATCCAGGTTATTAGGTAACAAGAAGTTTGTGTGTGTTATTCTACTCTTATGCTAATATTTTTTCCCTCACCAGTAGTCATAGAGTACATTATGAAAGTCTGTTATTCGCTATAAAAGTGTTTAAAAAATTGTTTGTTTAAAAAAACAATCTCCTCTCTTATTCATAATTCATACTTCACCTCAGTTCATCGTTTTGGTAACACTTTACTTGAAGGGGTGTGCATAGGACTGACATGACATACATCATAAATATGAAGGAGGTTTTATGCATGTTTCTGACTATTGTTATTAAGTGTTATTGGCTCAGTTATGTCATTTTAAATGCAAAGTATTCATGATGCTTTCATAAAATAATTTGAAATAATATTAACACTTAATGAAATTTTAATGATTTAGTACCACTGCCATGGCATGAGGAGTGTCCGGCTGCAGCCCACAAGATCCAGGGGGCGTGGTTTGATCCAGATCTAACCCCTCCCACCTTACATATACCTAAACCGACCCATCTCTACCACGCCCCCCATGCACGCCCTAGACACTGACAGGTTATGATGTAATGGTTTATGTCAAGTTGTCATGACAAAGGCATCTCAAACAATGTCGTCTTTGACATGAGCCAATGACACTTAGTAACAGTTCTCGTAAACATGCATAAAACCTCCTTCAAAGTGTTACCGTATTTTTTTCATCCCATGGTGCAAGCAAGCTTATATTGAAAATGAAGACAAAAAACATATATGTGTTCTCACTTTTTATTCTAAGGACAACCAGTACAAACAGTATCATATATCGGCTATCTCTGTTTCTTCACCAAAGCACACCATTCACAGCCTCACCCCTTTCATCAGATGAATCCCTTTACCCCAACCCCAATATCAGAAGTTGCACATTTTTGTGTGATTTAGATGATTACTGTCTCTTTGTTTATTCCAAAGCCCTTTACCATATCCCTAACGCTCAAAATTGCCATTTTTTTCCACATTTGTCTGTTAATGAATCCAGAGCAACGAATGAAAAGACTGTGTATGTGTGAACGCACTGTGTGTATATAAAAAGAATTCATTAAAACAACTTTATTCCCCTTTTATGGCCCTGATGTTCTTTCAAAATGATTGTGCAAAGCAGAAAACTAAAGGATAAAAGTTAGCTACAGTGTCATTAAACATCTGTCTGACAGTATATTGCATGCACATCTCAGCTGTTTTATGAGAATGCTTCTCAGTGCTGAAAGAAACAAATCACTGAATGCGCTTGAACGAAGACATCATAACTGTGAATATAAAAGGCCAATAGGAAAATGTGGTAAACCTTTTATTAATCACTGTAACTCGCAGCACTAAAAAAGATGTCATAGAATGCTGATGGGAAGCAATTTAATTGGGTTTTAAAATCACCACACAGCCAGTAAAACACTAAGTGAGCATAGCTGTTAAACCACAGAGTCCTGTAGTGTAGTGATATTGCGCTTTTTTGGCCAGATGGGGGCAGTGCAGGCACTGTTTTGAGAGGATACGTTTATTATCCTACTTGTTTTGACCTTGCATATGCTATTCTAATTTGTTGCAAAGTAGGTAAGTGTTAAAACTGAGACCCACCAACAACATTGACTGATGAAATCTTAATGCATACTATTTCATTTCAATATATATATTTAAAATATATTTAGTTTCTGTGATCATAAAGCTGAATTTTCATCCCACTTTTCATATCACATGATGTAGCTGAAATCATTCTAATATACTGAGACCTTGTGCCGCTTACTATTTTTGTGGAAAAGGTGACACATTTCATTTCAGGATTCTGTGAAGAACAGAAAGATGGAAAGATGAAGTCAAATAATATCAGAAATGTCTTTATTTGCATTTAACTGCTATTTTAATGTGTCCCTGTTAAACAAAATGTTTACTTTAATCTTTTAACCTTTAGTTTATGTACCAACCGTGATTATAATTTACTAGTTGCTGTTGGTATTAAAATGAAGAGACAATGTCAATCTAGAAAGCATTACATGATATCTGTCAAAGTTTAGAAGTACACTAACATGAGCTCAAAGCAATACGCACTTAGACTACGAGCCACAAAACTCTTGTTTTAGTGTGATCTCGGTCTTTAATAGCATAAAAGGATTACTCAGGTTCATATCTGCTGCATACAGACATCCTCTATTGTACTTTATTTCTGTCTTGTTTTATGCTTGTCGTTATCCCTCCAAATACAGCTCACTCTTTTCAAAGTGCATTCATTGTGCTCAGTGCAGTACTGCAGTTGACTTTGAAATGAATAAAAGGAAACCTTTAGCTAAATGAAAGCGAAAACCATGCCAATTGCATTTTAAAGCGCTCTCTCTCTTTTTTTTTTCATCTGGCCAGAATTGTTGCTTTTCTCACTTTATATGCAGTGAGAGTATGGTTGCCCACACTGGATTTTGTTTTGTCAAGGTGACGGGATCCTGTTTTCTGTGTCAGCTAAGATTCCCATCAAGACTAGCGTCTCCTGGCAGAATGTACTTCACTCTTCTGATCCCACAATTTTTCGCTCGGGCGAGCCAAGTCCAGTTCACACAACGCCGGGAGCTAAATCCACCTCATCCATCACAGCCAGGCCTGATGCAGTCGGCACACACACACATAGTGTATATGAGGAGGGCCCAAACTAAAGTATCTCACAGCCCTAAAACAGGATCAGGTGTGACCAGTCTTTAGGGATGTATACTGTATCAGTACCATTGGTTATCAGCTAGTTTTGGCAGATATATGGATATCTTTTTACTCATCTCTTTACATTTAGATTACCCATTAATGAAGATTTGCAGAAAATGTACTCACCCTGTATGAACTTCAAGATGTACAATGCAAAAGCCACTAGTATTTTCACCAACAAAAAATCATTGTAAGTGGGTTATTTCTATCATTTGCGGTAGCGAAATACCAGTTTACGTTTCCAAACATTATTTTAGTCATTATGGAGTGATATTATTGTCTGCACAGGGAGTCAGTGCTCCACACAGAGATCTGATCTGATCATCATCAGTCTGTCTGGAACAACAGGAAGTAACAGAACAAATTGAGACAGGCTAAATCCAGAAGAACTGTGCCAACATCTCCAAGGTGAAGAAACAAAACCTACTTTTAGCTATCTGAGATAAAGCTACCAGAAAGACTATGGGCAGGTGTACCTCGGAACAGAAGCTGTTTTACCAAAAAAACTGTAATACCAAATATTTATTTTAATTAGTTAATAGAAGTTAATTGATTAATTAAATCTATTTATGGCATCATTTTTGAAAGCGTCCTCATTTTACAGCATTTTTGCACGAGTGTCTAAAATAGTACTGGAGCTTTCCAGGTAGGTTTTGTTTCTTCATCTTGGTGACTGTACTGTACTGTACATGAGAACAGATTTGAGTTTAGCATTACATCACTTGCTCACCAATGAGTCCTCTGCAGTGAAAAATAAATAAATAATAATTTAGATTACTCAACTGGAGAAAACAATGTTATACATCTTACACACATCTTGTGGATTATTGTGATGTTTATCAGCTGTTTGAAGCCTCATTCTGACGGCACCCATTCACTGCAGATGATACGTTGATAAGCCAGTGATGCAGTTTTACCAAATCGTCTCCAACGAGTCTTGTATGGCCTGAGAGTGAGTACATTCTTCATTTTCGGGTGAACTATTTCTTGCAAGTCAACTATTAAAATCCCTAAAGATAACTAAACTGATTTTAGTTTTTAGTGTTTAAATTTCTTTAGGCATAGTTGTTTTAAACCTCTGCTATTTATTGGTTAATAGACTAATTATTGGCTTATCGAAAATAATCAGAATATTAAAGTGCCCTATGGGTTAGAAAATGTCCATATTTTGGTTTTGGGAATTGAAAGGTTGACATGCATGAAAGGTCAAAAAACACTTTCATTTTCTTATAAAATGCATTTATTATACCGTATTTGTTAGTGGCAATTGAAAATGAATTTGCATTTGAATTCAGACCGTCTGTGTGTGCAAAAAGTGGGCGGGCAATATGCTAATGCTTCACTTTGACGTCAACAAGAAATAGACTGGGACTCGTTTCAGTAACTCATAGTAGACTCTTACTTTTGAGAGACAATAACTTTCACATGCATGAAAGGTCATTTACAAAAATCCATAATGGGGCACGTTAAGATCAATATCTCCCTAGAATGATTACTTATACAAAAGACAACAAAAGGCAGACACATGCCATTTCATTTTCATTTTTATTTTACCTTTAAAAAAATAAGGGACTTCATTTTTTAGTATTTATTTGGCCACTGCTTTACAAACGAATAGCTGTGCATTGTATCTTTCAGCACATGTAAATCAGCAGTGCTCTGAAGCGTAGGTCTGCTGTGGTTATATTCCAGTCAGAACAGAGTCTTTAACTGGGGAAGAAGAATCAATGGAATTCATTAAACCTTGATGGCCTCTTGTTGATGGACCTTTCGTCTGTTTCCTTTCACTACAGTAAATGAAATGTGGACAGCTTATTTAAAAATGCTGACCCCTGCGCTGACTAAGGAATTGAGCAGAATAAAGGGACTTGGCATAAACAGTAATGTTTAACTTAAAGAGCTCAAGCTTATTAGCATAATAAGAGCTTACATGTTGACAGATGGAAGCAGCCTGTAGATGTCAACTATAGCCAGCTGGCCCTTTCTGATATTTGGGGAATGTAGAGATTTTTATGGGGTTTTTTTTTTTTTTTGTTCGACAGGCATAACATTTTTGGCTTTTGCATTCACTGCTTTGTGCCGCTTCGTATTCCAACAGACAATAGACAGTGAATGGTTCAGACTGCAGGAATGTTCCAGACTGAGCTTTATCAATGGCTTGTTAGGCAAGGATGAAAGGAAAGTCTGCATCAATTTAGCTGCATTTGAGCATTTTTGAGAAAACAAAACTTTAATAAACAAAAAGCCAGACAAAGCTTTTCATTACACAGACATTTAAAGCGATGCACAGCAGTTTACTGAATAAATGTGCTGCAGATTTGGAGTTGGTTTTTGGCATGGCAATATTGGTTTGGCTCTCTTTGTGCTTTAGCGACAGTTTCCACTACAAGAAGCACATAATGCTCAGCTTCACTCTTAAAAGAGCCTATCAAGAGTAGTTCAGTTATGACTAATAATATTTTTTTTTCTGACATCAGTCAGCATTAAGTGAGAAATAATTAAACAGACTAAATGTTTCTTTTTAGATCATGAAGTAATGTGCTTAAATGATGACAAGAACCTTCTTTCCCTCTTATTTATATATATATATACAGTGAGGTCAATAAGTATTTGATCACCCTGTGATTTTGCAAGTTCTCTTACTTAGAAATCAT
>JAUMHQ010000083.1:8202904-8217555 GCA_032361165.1 Enteromius paludinosus
GCTACATACCTTCTATGTACATATCAGAGAACAATTTAAAATATTCTCTCAATGCATTCTATGGCACCTTTAAAGTGACAGCAGTCTAATATTCCTGCTGTCTGTGATTCATGGTAATCGAACAGAAATGAGAAAAAATCTAATTTTAAGAAAAGAAATGTATATTTAATTTAAGAAAGAAAATAAATATGCAGTGTTTTTATTCATTTGATTTCTTTATTCAACGTATGTAGCATTTATGATTTATTTGATTATTTATTATTTTGTGATACTGACACTGGTGAAGAGAATTAGAAATTTTAGAAAGTAACCAATTTATGCTTATTTATATATATAGTAAATATACACAATACACACAAATATATTATTTACACACAAAAAATATTTTGGATGCGATTAATATTCATTGTTAGTCACTAAAAACAGCAAACATGCCAGGTTTAATCGCTTTGAAGCACATATGTGAAAAAAAAAATTTCCGAATTGTATAATGCGTGAAATCATTTCACCACTTTTAGTAATATGGCATCTGATTAAATCAATGTTGTTGTCCCCTTCAGTGCAGACGGGGAGTTTGCGGTGACCCACATGACCAAAGCCCACCTCTTCCACACAGGTAAAGTGCGCTGGGTTCCACCTGCCATCTACAAGAGCTCATGCAGCATCGATGTCACCTTCTTCCCCTTTGACCAGCAGAACTGCAAGATGAAATTCGGCTCGTGGACTTACGACAAAGCCAAGATCGACCTGGAGCGCATCGAGAACACGGTGGACTTGAAAGACTACTGGGAGAGCGGCGAGTGGGCCATCATCAATGCTGTGGGGACCTACAACACCAAGAAGTACGACTGCTGCCACGAGATCTACCCAGACATCACCTACTTCTTCATCATCCGCCGTCTGCCACTTTTCTACACCATAAACCTCATCATCCCCTGCCTGCTCATCTCCTGCCTGACCGTGCTGGTCTTCTACCTCCCGTCAGATTGCGGTGAGAAGATCACGCTGTGCATCTCGGTCCTCCTCTCGCTCACCGTCTTCCTGCTTCTCATCACAGAAATCATCCCCTCCACCTCGCTCGTGATCCCGCTCATCGGCGAGTACCTCCTCTTCACTATGATCTTTGTCACCTTGTCCATCGTCATCACTGTCTTCGTGCTTAACGTCCACCACCGCTCGCCCAGCACCCATAAGATGCCCCGTTGGGTTCACTCAGTCTTTTTGGATTTGATCCCACGGTGGTTGTTTATGCGTAGACCTGCACCGGACAGCCGTCGCAGGCAGAAACTCCTCCTCCTGCAGCGGCAGGGCCAAGGAATGACGTCACGAGTGCTTGGTCCGGCAAACGCGACCCTTGGTACATCTGCCAGCTGGTTCAGAGGGGACGAAGAGTCCCGCAGACGCTTCTGTTATAAGGACTTAGAACTGGGAACGTTATCCTCTGCCATCTCGCTTTCACTCCAGACCCCTTCGCCTTGCCCTCTTGCCTCGACTCCGCCTCCTCTGCAAAAATTCGGCCCCTCCTCTAGACTGGAGTTGGGCCTGGCTTCCAGGCAGCTTGGTGGAAGAGTTAATGTCACAAAGCGGCCTGACAACATGATGCCAGACAACCCGGGGTTCCCCCTGTCCCCCAGTGTCCTGCAAGCTCTAGAGGGGGTTCACTACATAGCAGACCACCTGAGAGCAGAAGATGCTGACTTTAGTGTAAGTTTCTTTCAGTTTCTCTAACATGAAAAATACAGTATTTCCACTAGTACGCAATTAACTGCATTTCAATTAAACGTTTTTGTTTGCATAATGTGTGTGCTACTGTGTATATTTACATTGTACTGTATAAATAAATACACACATTTGAAAATATTTACATGCATAAATTTATATTGATATTGATCATTTATATTATTTATAAATATATTAAATATATAATTTTTTTTCTTAAATAAATGCATTCATGTGTATTTATATATGCATGATATTATGTAAACTTTTATTTAGGATGTGATTAATTTGACAGCACTAATGTACATTAGTACATTACTATATATATACACTAACCCTATTCTAAAAAATATTACAAATTAAAATATCTTTGAATATCTTTTACAATGTAATTAATTCCTATGATAGCAAAGCTACATTTTTAGCAGTAATTACTCCGGTCTTCTGATATGCTGATTTAATACTGAAGAAACATATTTATTATTATCATTGTTAAAAAGCAGCTTTGTGCAGCTTAATATTTTTTTGGAACCTATGACATATTTTTACTTTACTGACATTTTTAATCCATTTAATGCAATTTTACTAAATAGTATTATTTCTTTTCTTTTTTTAATCCTGAATAAACTTTTAAATTATAGTTAATTTAGATTTAAAAAAAAAAAATTAAATCCTGAATTAACTTTAAAATTATATTGTTAATTTTATTGTATTTATTATATTTTTATTTACTATTTACTTATAAAAATAACTATAACTTTAATGGCTTTTAATCTACAGTGGATTACATTTTTTCACAGACATGCAGCATGTTCAGAACTATTCTATACCTTTGAGCAAGGTTTTTTTTAAGCTAATGTCAAAGTTTATGATAAGCCTTCATGACAAACTTTAATGAAACAAGTTTGTCATGTATTTGTTTGTTCGTATTTGAGTGTAACCATAAATAAACACTAAACAGATGGTTTGTGTGAAGCCTGTATGCAATTTGAGTCTGTCCTGGTACCACCCTCCTGATTTAACCTAAAGGAATAGTTTAATAACATTGTTACTGCTATAATAATTCACTGATTTGTCTGATCTCTTCTAACAGGTAAAAGAGGACTGGAAGTATGTTGCTATGGTAATAGACAGAATCTTCCTGTGGATGTTCATCATAGTTTGTTTGCTGGGCACAATCGGACTCTTTCTCCCGCCCTGGCTCGCAGGCATGATCTAGAAAACACACTAATGAGTGTATACTGTGTGAACAACAATGACTTCTACCGTTTGGGCTTCTACAGTATAGGAAGAACGCCCCTTCTAGCAGGGTACATCACGCATGGGGTCAGATGCATGTTTGACATAAAGAATGTGGCATCAAATACCTGACATTTTCTTAGGTCAGTTACTGAAAGGAAAGCCACAAATTAAGGAAACGCTTGTATTTGAATGTATAACCCTAAATATTATTGTAAACATTAGAAGTGCCAACCGATTGTGTAACTGATTACACAAATAAAAGCACTGAGGTTGCTATTTCTCATGTCTCATGTTACTCTTCATATCAAAAATTGCACGCTGAAGAGATGAGTCTGTCCTGGCACCAACGTTTAAAATGAAAATGAAATATCTCAACAGAATGTAAAACATGAGCAAGATATTTTCAGTATATATAAACTGTATATATATTTTTCATACAGTGGACGTCGCCAAAACCAATGTTTATTAAAACCTCTTTTATGTCCCAAAGAAGAAAATCATTCATACAGGAATGGAATTTCATGAGGGAGGCTAAATGATGACAGAATGCTCATTTTGGAGGAAATTTTCCCTTTAATGCACCACAGATATGAAGACATATCTGTCTCTCTTGTTCTGTGTCTTTTAACAATCACGTTTACATATTTGTGCATGATGTGAATCTCTTACATTGTTTTGGTCTAGGATATAAACATATTTAATAAGACAAGATGTCAAGATGAATGCTGGGTCATGTAAAGTAGAGGATTCAGCAAGCTGTGTTATTAACATTTATACAATAAAATCTAGAAACAAAGTAAACAAAAAAGCTTTGGGGGTATTCCAGAAAGTAGGTTAAGTATGGATAAGCTCATGAATAAAATGAATAATACAATTCCAAAACCAGCTAGCTTTCAGGTTAAGAAGCTATAACAACAAATTCTTTGAACATAACCATGCACTTACATGTGTCCACTATTGATGAGGCTCCAAATTTATTCCCATCGCACATTGTGAATATGCATTTCTTTTTCTCTACATGACATTTTTATAATGTATTTTATTATAAAAATAGAACATTACACCAAATGTTGAATAAAAATGGATAAAAGCAAACTGCGAGCACAATTTTGCTTATATTTAGAAATGTTTTAGTCACCACAAAACCAGTCTTAAGTCACTGAGGCATATTTGTAGCAATAGCCAAAAAATATAGATTTTTCTTTTATGCCAAAAATTATTTATCCAGCTTTCAGAAGACGTATAAATCTCAATTTCAAAAAAACTGACCCTCACGGCTGATTTTGTGGCCCAGTGTTGCAGATATTAAAAGACAGTACATGCATTTTTGGAACATATTTTTTGGGGGGTAGATCAACCAGTTCTGGGTATACATTAACCCTGCTTTCTGGAAAACCCCTCTGGCTTGTTTGGCACTCAAAATCATAAATCTCTACATGAAGCACTTGGCATAATACAACTGCAGTACAACAGCTGCCTGAATTTCTATTATTCATTGGTGTGGGTTTTGGCCTGTTATTACATTTCAAACGTACACAGATGTATCAGTGTGTCCAATACTCAAGCTGTGAGTCAGCGTGTCCCAAGATGCTCTTCTAGTCGGTCGGTGAGTTCGGGTCCTCAGGTTTGGGTTTGGCCAAGTTTGAGCGCACTCGGGCCTGGTCTACAGCATCTAACAGGTTCTTGGCATCCATGGCCAGAGTGTGGGCCGCTGTCAGCATCTGTTTCTTACACTCTTCCTTCAGAGAGGTGATAGCATTCTGCTGGGCCAGACGCATTTTACTGATGAGCTCAGCCAGGTCCTTATTCAACAATTTCTGAGTGCCTTCGATCTGACAGAAACATTTATACTTTTATTATAAAAACCTCAGTCGGGATGGAGAAGATTAAACTCACTTTTAGCACCACATTTCAATGCATTGATTTCTACCAAGTTTGACAAAAACGTACAGACATTATATGATACTAGGTTGCAGAAACAGTTTCAAACAAAGCCAAGATTACCTCTGTTCTACAGGAAACGTGCAGAGTTGGTAGTATGTCATCCACACTGTTGATCAGATTTCTTAACGAGAGTCCGACAGTCTGTAGACAAAGAAAAAAAAAAGTACATTGACAGTGTGTGGAGCTATTAATGGAAATATTGTGCATAAACGGAACAGAATTTAAATACAGTAAAAGCTATTGTTTTTGTCACCTTGACTGGAGAAATATAATCAGTAGATGGAAGTGTGTTAATGTCGTTTTTGAGCTGCACTACCACTTTCACTACGTCCATGACACACTGGTACACACTGTCCTCTGAGCGGTCCAGCTCGGCTGTAGGTGCAGGCTGAAGACACATGAAACTGAATTAAGCTTCCTATCATTGCTCTAGGAAGGAAGGGTCAAATATTTAAAGTGCACCCATTACAGATTTAAAATGAGCCTTCATGTAGTGTGTAACAGCTCTAAGTAAAAGAAAACATCCAGCAAAGTTTTAAATCTGAAAGTGCACCGTGTATGAAGTTATAGAGTTGGCTTTCTCATTACCCATAATAGGGGCTCTTTAACGTGTATACAACCTACTTACTGTACGTGTCAAACGAGTCCTTACCTGCACTGCAATTCTGGGTGGTTTTGAAGGAGGTTGACGGAGTTCAGCTTTAAATGAGACAGGATACAGTCAGTATAGCAGGAAACACAAGAATTATATTAATTTAATATACAGTTAATTATTTACAATGTGTTCAAATTTGAATGCAGACGACTTACCATAACTAAGTGGTTGTTCAGGTGTCTGATAATAAATAAAAAATAAAATCATTATTGAGGTTGTACATTTACATAACATTTTGCAATTAAAAAATACCCTAGATATATAAAATGAAAAGGGATGACACTTTACAAGAAGGTGTCATATAGTTTAATAAACAATGCATTTATTACACTATTTATTTATCTTTGTTAATGTTAGAGAATGAAAATATATTGATTCAGTATTCATTCATGTTAGGTTAGAGTGCATTAACTAATGTTATCCTACGGGGCCACTGAATGCTTGAATCTGATTGGCTGATGAACGTATTAAGGTGTGCAATTACTTTCTAGAAAACGCACGTCAAACGTAGTTCCAGGCAGCTCTTTGACCGCACAGTTTCATATCACTTCGCCATTGGTTTCTATTATATTTCAAAGGCAGCACAATAACCGAAACCCACAACAACACAGGCCAAACAAATAAATATAATAATCAATATGATAACAACGACAGCTTTTTGACACACAATTCTGTTTTATTATGTACAGAAAGCACATACTCTATCTCTCCTGCTCTTTCTCCCTCAGAGATGCACAGACATTAATGTTGCTAGCGCTACTTTGACGACTTTATCCTTAACATCAACCTAAAAACAGCTTGACCTCTCATTAGCGAGGTAACAACGGCACTGTTACTGAAGAAAAAGAACTTTAGCCAAACTCTTCTGAGAGATGCACAGACAGTAATTCACACCTCTCTCTCTCATACACACAAACACACTCTCATAGCTTAGCTATTAACTGCACCAGTCTGCTATCAAGGTTCAAGGCTCCGTTATTGGCGTTATAGGCTAAAATGACGTTTTGGAATCAACAACAGAGGCATTGGATGAGATGCATAAAAAATAAACCTACTCACAATAGCATAAAAAAACAGACTAATAATATCATCTGATCATAGTACAAGTGGAATAACTGACTCCGGGCCGTTGAATCATAATTACTCATAACTAATTCCATCAATAAACATTATTAAATTAATGTACATAAAAAAATTAAAAAAAATTATTATAATACAAACCTCAGGAATACTTGTGTCTTGCTGAACCATTGGGTCCTGAGACAGAAAAGCAAGTTTGCAATGTGTATTATAACATACATTATCATTCATAAGAGTTTGGTAAATAATCTGTCTTCCTTACCAGAAGCTTCTCCTCCTTTTTTAACCATTTTGTGTCCTCCTCCATCTGTTCCTTCTGCATCTTCAAAGTATCCTGCATGCGCTCCTTCTCTTCCTGCCACAGTCGCTGAGCATCTTCCTTACTGGTCGGCCCGAAACTGAACTCAGCCTCCTGCCCCATGCACACACAGAAACATAGATAGCTTAGATACAGTAGACTTATTCTGTTATTCAAATAATTTTTAAAAAACCTCATTATATTTTAAAATAAAATAAAAATAACATTAAATAATTAAGATACATTAAAAAGAATAAATTAGTAGCAAACTGTAAATAACAGTTTTTACCCCAAGACTGCGGCGACGGGGTGGGGATGTGGTTATGGAGAGGATGTTAGTTGAGTCCACAGGTGACTGGTAATCACATGGGCTGGCCAGGTCTGGTGAACTGGCACATAAAGCCTCATTAAGCTGGTTCAAATAAAAGCAGAACAAATTAATTTAATACAACACATCCATGCAGAAGTGAGCCTATGGGTGAGGCTTCTGCTTCGTTAGACACCAAACGATCCTTTCTCCGATATGCATATGAACGATTCACAGAATGGGCGTACGTCCGAACAGAAATGGCCTGTACGTGTCTCTTTCAGAATCTCGAACTTGCATGCAAATGAAAGGTTTCAGCTCCCTTCCTTGTAAAAGACCCCTAATTAATGTCATTAACATATGAATTATCACCAATCATCATAATTTAGAGCAGCGAGCTGCAAGAACAACTTACATTTTCAAAAACATGCAATATTCGGACAATTAAAGTGTGTACGCCTACGCTAAGCATTTTTTACGTCAAAGACTGATTTGATAAATATGAGTGCTGGCGTGGATTTAAGCGTATGCACACTCTATGATCAAATCTGTGCATACGCACGCTTTATAAACGAGGCCCCAGAAGCTAGACCCATAGAATTTACATCAGGAAAAAGGTGGATACCTAAAATATAATGACTTTCATTAATTATTAAGTATATTATTTATTAAATACTATTTGGAAAACATACTAACTGCAACATGATAAATGAAGGATTATATATATATATATATATGAAATTAGAGCTTAGTGTCTTGATATTTAAACAGAATAAATACACTACAGTACCTGAAGATGTAGACCGACACCAAGGGTATTCCCGAAGCGGCTAGTATTGACTCTGGAAGGCTGGAGGTGTAAAGAAAACAGACTGAGTGTTAGGCCGAACGTTGTGTTGTAAACAAGTCTAAGAGCAAACAAACAACATAAGAAAGCTGACAGCTACTTTTGGTGGAGGTTCACTAATGTTAAGCTTGGGCTCCAGGAGCCGGGTGTTACGGGATTTGTCCCTCTCTCTTTCCACCTCTAACTCCTTCTCCATTTGGTGGACGTCACTGTTAAAAAAAAAAAGAGCGTGAAATTTTATTTCAGTCACTGCAGTCCTCTCATGAGTATGTTAGAATTAAAAAAGATTGCATGGTAAAAACACTGATTTATACAGTGGCAAGAAAAAGTATGTGAGCCTTTTTTATGAAAAATTTGTCATAAAATGTGATCTGATCTTCATCAAAGTCAAGGGTATTGATCCCCCCCCAAGTCAGGATCATCAAATTACAGTAGATAATATTAGGCTGCTTCTTCTTTTTTACTACAAATGCACAAGGTACAGAGCTCCATTTTTTAGGGTATGAAGGGAGAAACCTGATGTTGCAGGCCAGTTCGGTGAAGGTGGGTCTCTCGCGGGGGTCATAGCTCCAGCAGCGGGTCATGAGAGAGTACAGGGCAGGAGGGCACTGCTCAGGTTTGGGCAGCCGGTTGCCCTGTTCTAGCTGGTTAATGACATCACGGTTGTCCAGCCAGTGGAACGGCTGTTTACCTCGGCTCATAATCTCCCACACACACACCGCTGGACAGAAACAACACGAGGGGTGGAAAACAGAAGTGAGGGGGAAATCACATGGAAGGTTTGACCGACCTTTGTGCATTTTACACCTTGGTGTTTAGGAATATCATGCTATCCCATAAAAATGTTAAAAGGCTAGTCACCTTCTGCATTCTTTCTTCTGTGGAACACAAAAGATCAAAATGTTTCCCACTCTAATTTTTTTTTTCAAAATATCCTTGATTTTTCACAGAAGGAAGAAAATCAAGCAGGTTTGAAATGACATTGTAGTTTCATTGTTCGTTTCAAGGCTAAAGCTTAAGGAACTGTGCTGGGATCCATGACTTTCTCCTTGCTTCAGTACTGATGGTGGTGCATCTGGAGGGGCAGCACTCTTATGTGAAGCCATCAATCAGAGAAAGTAAGTAAAAGCTCAAGATTCACAGAACCTGGCGGCTGAGCTCCAGAAACAGAGGAGTCTCTGTCTAGTCGTGTGTTATTTAACCGGAGTTTTAGTTAGGGGCTTCACAAATCAAATCAGTTGATGTGTCAAGCCCATTATTAAGAATATTATTAATTGAAAAGAAATATAAATTGCAGTGCAGACACTTTTAGAGTTGTGTTTTACGTCATCATAATTCTTGCACGAATAAAATTAGATTAAAATGAATTGAAAAGTTGTGACGGAAATGAAAGTCAGTTATTGTGTGACAATTTGTACAAATGGTCCTGGAGTGCTGAATAATGTTTGTAAGCACAGGTCGGTTAAGCTTGCCAAAACTGGAAATTGGATTCATAAAAATGAATTATGTGCCCTGAGAGAATTTTATGATGACTAATATAGAGGCATGAAGGCAATTTTAGAAAAACTGACCTTTTCTGACCACCTTTTTAGACTATATATATATATATATATATATATATATACTAAATACTATATAGAATTTTGGCAATATTAATTAAACAAGCAAGTGTCTGTCTAAATTACTAAACAGACATGAAATCTCTATAAACTCACCGAACATCCACACGTCACTGGCTGCGGTGAAGCGTCTGAAGTTAATAGATTCAGGAGCCATCCATTTGATCGGTAAACGAGTAACAGATGCTGCAGACATAATGCAAGGCAATGAGAAATTGCCGCGCTTGTTAAGTGGAATATAAGCAACACAACAAATAATATTTAGGAAGACTTCATAACTTGACAGAGGCGTTAAGATGATTACAGTTGCAACAGGGAAAGGAATGATGAATTATAAAATGATTAAACAATTCATAACTTTTATGAGTGTGTAAAACAGCTGAGCTAACCTTTGTAATATTCTTCATCTTCTATGTATCTGGAAAGGCCAAAGTCACCCAGCTTCACCGACTCAGGTGTGGCGACAAGCACATTTCGTACAGCTATGTCTCTGTCAAGAAGACCAACAAATGACAACAATAATTACACTAATGAATTCTAATGATTCTGTTTTGCAGCTTTGTCCATATTAAATTCATAAAGTGAGTGAAAAGGTTGCTCATTTAACATCGTAATTGCAAAAATGGTCTCAGATTTTTCCGCCCACGGTATGCATGTACTGTAAACTATCCAACGCTCTATGCTAAAAAACATTACAATACATACTGTACACTAACCATTCAAAGATTTTATTTTTAAACAAATTACTACTTTTATTCAATTGATCAAACAAATTTTCTAAGAAATTTCAATTTAATGCTATTTTCTTTTTTAAATTCTATGCAAAGAATCTTGCAAACAATGTATCAATGTTTCCACAAATATATTTAGCAGCACAACAGCTTTCAACATTGATGATAATAATAGTAAGAAATGTTTCTTGAGCCGCAAATCAGCATATTAGAATGCCTGGAGTAATAACGCTGATAATTCAGCTTTACCATACTTACATTTTAAACTATATTACATAAAAAAAAAAAAACAGTTCTTAAATTTTTTTTTATATTTTACAATCAAATAAACACAGCCTTGGTGTACATAAAAAAAACGGCTTTTCTAAAAAAAATAAAATATACCGACTTTTGAATGATAGTATAAACCAGATGGATAATGAAGAATGAAAAGTATTGCACCTGTGGACCATGTTCATTCCTTGTAGGTACACAAGTGCTTTGCAGATCTGTAGGCTGAAGAGTACCAGAGTTAAGCTGGTCAAATTCTGCTGACTTTTTGTCAGGTACTTTCCGAGCTGTAAACACAAAACAAGTATTTTTAGTATTATAAAACTCTTTAATAAAGTGAAGAATTACACATACGGTAGCAAGGCTTTATTATGCCCTGAGATGTTTTTTTCATACCCTATGGCTTCTTAAAGTGGTTTATTAAATCATGCACACATCTGAGTTCACCATTAGTCGACTGCTCAAGCCAGTCATTCTGTACAAGATGCAGTGATGTTGATTCATTCAATACTGAACTTCCTGTGAGTTTGTAAGCAGTTTATGAGTCTTTTACAGAGGCTGTAAATGTTAATAGAGCCATATCTATGGCATTCACTTAATTGAGTTTGCTAAATCAATCACAGAGGTTCTGGCAAATGGAATTACACAATGGACTGAAAGGGAATTTTATTGATTTAATTTTAAAATTACGTAAACGCCTCTATCTCATATAATGTATTACTACCCTCCCCAAAATAATCACTCATAGTGACAACATTATTGGTCCTGCAATTTTCCAAAAGACGTGTTTTGACATGTAATACAAATAAGAGTGATAACATCCAGCATCTGGGCTGTTGTTCACCTCCCCGTGCTGACACAGCTCCATGACGATCCATACCGGGTCTTCCTCAATCACTCCAATCAATCGCACTATGTGTGGATGGTCCAGGTTCTTCATGATAACTGGATTCAGGTGAAAGAATACAGTTACTCATTATTATATTTTTATATTTGACAATTTTATTGTTTAATTTTGCTACTATGTCTAATATTAATGTTTCAAAATGGGACCCAGATTTTCTGGAAAAACTTAAAAAGTCATTAAACAAATAAATTGATCTGAAACTATTTATTAGTATATTATTGCATCTAGTTTTTCAAAAGATTATTCACAGAGACAATAAAAGTGGTCGTCAACCTTTTTGACCAACTGTCCACAATTACATTGAATCCAATTTTAACAGTTGATTATTTTCTAATTTATTATTATTATTTTTTTTCACAATTTCTAGACAATAAAATATGCTAGCTGCACCTGGAATAATAAAAAAAATGACTATGGTGTTTAATTCACACATTCACTTTTTCAAGTGGCAATCAAACTTTGAAATTCAGGCTTCCTCATATATCGTATAATATAATACTGTGGAAATCTTTTTTTTTTCTTGTGCATAATTTATGATTTATACATAAATTATACAAACATATTTATTGTCCTTATGCAAAATGCACAAAGGTTTGGCTATAATTTTAACATTAGCGAGTCAAAGAAGTCCTAATATATATTATATATTAATATAATTACATAATATAATAATAATACAAAATATTTCAAATGTTATTTCCACCACATAATGTTATTAAACCTAATTCATAATTTGAGATAAACTAGAAAAAAACTGACAGTTTAGAAAACAATGATAGAATTCTCAGGTGATTGATGAGTATACACACTCATTGTATACACCCCAATTTAATACGTTGTGATAATTTATAATCTAAAATTCCACAGTTCCAAAAGCAGCCATAGTTACAGAAACATCATTTGGATTTAATAGGGTATAACAAGTATCCTAAGCTTTCATTTACGTACCAGCTTCACCCACAAACTTCTCTCGGACATCAGGTGCACATTCCTTACAGGTCTTCACCGCGACACTAAACTTCTCCCCATTCTAACCAAGACAATTAAAAATAGTCTATTAAAAAATAACACCAAGTCACAAATAATGAGATTTACTATATTGTAAGACATCTATGCTCCATGTATCGTAAAAGGAAAATCCAGATATGACCTGCAAAAACATTTTAGTTGCCATTGCATCATCACATGACTAAAGTGTCTAGTACTGCTTGCCTTTTTCTGGTAAATTCCTTCATGAACCTCCCCAAAGAAGCCTTCACCCAGCATACATTTCAGCATAATATCTTTCCTGGACAGTCCAACCTTAACTATTGTGAAACACACACAAAGAGCACTTCAGAACAAACAATAATGAGTAAGTGCACGATTTTATAGTGGCACTGACTCTGAACGTATACTGTATATATATAAACAATTCCCATACATACCAGGTGGAGGGGGCTTTTCATCTGGGATTTCACAGTATATATCAGAGTCTAAGAAATAGATTTGATGTTATTACATTGTCATGAACTTATCATAATACAGTAAATATCAAGCGGGGTGTCTGAATTGGCTAAATCAGTTAGCCAAAGGAGGGTCTGCTACTCACTGCTGTATCTGAAGCTTTCTGTCTTCTTCCTAACAGCAGATAAGAGTGGATAGCAATAAGGACAGTGAAATTAAGTATCTAAAATGTATGCACAAATCCATTTCACATTGTAAATGATTCCGTAAGAGACCACTTTAGAGTTTTAGCAATTAACATTCATTCTGTGTTGTACTCCTGAGGAGAAGAATGTTGATGTACTCACCCGGAGGGAATTTCAGGAAGAGAGTTGCGCAACTGCACACCTAAGACAGCAAAGATAAATCTCAGTTTGCAAAGCCACATTAATCACAAAAGACATGATTTAAAATGCACAAAATTCAGAGGAGAGCTGCCATAAACTCTCAGCGTTTCAGAAAAAGTCTAGTCATTTATCTCAGAAAATACATAATGATCAATTCCCTGGAAGTAGTTCACACAAGCTCTTTTAAATGACTCTTTTTAAAATTACTAGTGACATTCGCAGACATATGCTGATTGGGGCTTACCTTTAGGAGATTTACTTTTATTTGGACCAGCTATCAAAGATGAGTCTGTGTGGTTAAGCAACCGACAGTAGCCATCTATCAGATCAGCCATGTTCTCCGCAATGGCCAGAGATGCCACACTGACGGAAAGAGGCTAGGAATGAAAAAAAAAAGAGCTCACAGTTAGTTTACTACATCAGTGCCACTGTGCATATAAAGTTCAACAACCTAATGCTGTGGCGAGAACGTTCTCACCTGTTTGGCACCCTCGATTTCGATAAGCAGCAATGTTCTGCCGTCACTCTGTGTGTAATACTTGATACATCGGATCTGTTTAAATTCAGCAAGGCAAACAGCCTGGGGAAGAGTAAACGAGCATGGACTTGAAACAACATTTGGACAATGACAACTGGCATAAAAGTAAGGAATAAATACTAGATTGGAAATTAAGTATGAAGTTGCTCACGGTGGAGTCTGATTTGGTACGTTGCCGAATGCCTTTGGGACCAATGACTAAATCCACTGCTAAACTCCAACCTTGCTGTGTAGATTAAGAGGGACTTAAGTAAACTTAATTCAGCACATTAAATCTCCCACTTTGAACTCCTAAGTTGGAGAACTTACCACTAGCTCACAAGGAAATATTTCCTCGTCAAAGTTGGAGAATTCCCCATAGGTCTCGAAGAACTTGATCATACACTCGTCCTCCTTTAGTAATGCATACTGCTGAAACGTTTGCTGGATGAGCTTCCTGAGTTGCTTGGCCTGTTAAAAACAACGTTTTACAGGTTAGCTGTAGAGTTTTTGTGTGCCAAGCTCTCATAAGCTGCCACTTGTTTATGCTATTTATTATATTTTATCAGGATCTTGATTTACTGACATACTAATAGATCGACTACAAAATTATGCAGGTATCCAAGGGCAGGCTTTAAGATGGTTTAGATCATATATGTCTGATCGCTACCACTTTGTTTATT
>JAUMHQ010000083.1:8276149-8317549 GCA_032361165.1 Enteromius paludinosus
CCTTCGACGGATGTCGATGACGTAGCATCCTTGAAATTCTGGCTTCCGAGGATCCTTCCTTGACATTGAGAAACGCCCAATGATCCGTGCTAGACAGACAAACAGACTTGTATACATACAGGTTTCACTGATTGAATGATTGACCCAAACTAGCAACAGCTGTGAGAAGAGGTGCATTCTGGGGAATGGAGTCCAGGAATGAAAACAGACAACAAACACACAGATTACATAGAAAGCTGGAGTGCCAAACACAGTCTTTAGCTGGCAGCTCCAGCTGGACGTGACATATATACAGTATATATAAACATCATTTGAAAGTTGATTGAATTAGCTTTCCATTGAGGTATGGTTTGTTAGGATATGACAATATTTTGCAAAGATACAAAATCTGGAATCTGAACCTGAAAAAAAAAAAAAATTGTCCAAATGAAATATTACTAGTCATAAATTAAGTTTGGGTATATTTACGGTAGGAAATTTACCAAGTGTCTTCATGGAATGATTTTTGGCATAAATTAAAAAATCTATCATTTTGACCCATATAGTGTTAACCTATGCGACTTAAGATTGGTTTTGTGCCCCAGAGTCACACATTTCCTTACACATGCTCTTAAATGCCACATTAAAACACACTGAGCTTGGTTGCTTTAAACGTCAGGTCTTATTCTGGGCTGCGTTTCCCGAACAACGATGTAACTCGCTGATTAGCCACCATAGTACGATGCATTGTTTTGGAAGCGATCTAGCTAGTCACGACTGTTTCTCGAACACGGTCGCATCTCCATCGTTTCAAACGCATTAGTTCAAAAACATAGGGCCATTGTTAATGACGTCACACGCATGTGGTGGAGGAATGACTTCTGCTATTAAACTGATTACAGATCTCCAAGATGCTGCAGTATTGAACATGACACGCATTGACTAATTTATTATTTTTATTCCGTCTTACGTCATACTCTGGGGTTCCTTTAGCCATTTATGCACAAGCGCACTTTTCAAAAACAGCGTTTAGAAAGGACGTGCAAAAATACGTGATTAAAAACGCATTTTATATTCAGATAGTAAGATAGTAATGCATTTTAGTTTGCTTCTCTTGCTCAAGAGTATATTTATTAAAGCCCATACATCTTACTAACAAGAAACTATGCTTCTAATCACAGGTCCAATGCTGTAGTTCTAACCACGTACGTTTGTGTCGTTGACTATGAACGTTCGTTTGAACTATGCTTTCGGGAAACACCGAATCTTTGAACTATGCTGGTAACGAAGGAACTTGCGACCATAGTAGGCTAATCATACCTTTGGGAAACGCACCCCTGATTAAGTTTTAAGTTGCAAAAAGTTGCAACTAGGACCTCTTACGTGATCTTATGCCACACGTAAGACATCTGACTAGGCAAGACTGAAATAATGTTGCCAATCAATAAACCTCAATGTGTGAAATGATGATCATTGCACAATGAATAACTAAGATCAATAGCATAAAGTCAGCAAAACCCCAAAAAACAATACACTATCCCACAATTTATTCATGCTGCAATGAATTATGGGAGCTTGCAAGTCAGCATCATTGTTTAATAAAAAAAATACAATTCTGACGTGATGTGTTTTATTATGTATTCAAAGTAATTAAAATTTCTTAGAAAGCTGGAAAAAAATGTATTCCTTGGCATTACAACACAGAAAGAGAGGCCATGATTCAGATTCAGAACATTCAGGTTTGACAAAAGAGGGAAGTAGATTTATAAATCGCTCTGATTATTAAACCCTGTGCGGAAGAGTCTCTGCTGTCAGACAATTTGTGACCTTTTCTCTGGCTGCATCGCCACTCGCTGTCTTTCTTTATCTCTCTATAATTCTCTATTCAATTACGGCATGACACTTTGTGTGTGTCAGCATTTGACTCCATTACTTCCAGCAAGAGGAGAGATGTCCACGGCGTGTGCATTAAGAAATAACCACTGCCAATCTCCAGCCGAAGGTCCTGCCTTAAGCAAACGTCTTTGAGGATAGTTGTCGATTCAATCTCGAGCGCACACTTTAGAAATTCCAATAGAGAAGGTTCAGACAGGGGCAGACAAACGTTGAGGTTTCCTGAGGGCTAATATGTCACCTTTGATAAAACACATTTGTTCAAACTGCCAAAAGTTTGCTTCAGATTCAAAATGGCTCTTTTTATTATGATTAAATGCTGTGAAAACCTCTTGCCTTGCTGACTTTGGATCATGCCCAAAGCTATTCAGGTGGGGAACCCCAATCTCGTAAATCATTCGCTGCTTTACCAAGATACGGCAGATTTTGAGACTGAGAACATGTACTATCATTTATTTTCTTTCATTTATAATTTTGTTCAGATGGAGTAAAATGTATCAAAAGTGACAGTAAAAGACATCTGTAGTGCCAAAGCTTTCTATTTTATGAAAAAAAGTTCCTACAAAAATATTAAACAGCATAACTGTTAACACAGATCATGATAGTACATTTCTTGAGCAGCAAATCAGCATATAAGAATAATTTCTGAAGCACCATGTAACACTGAAGACTGGAATAATGGCAGATAAAAATTCAGATTTGTCATTATGGGAATAAATACGATTTTAAAATACATTCACATTGAAAACAGTTATTTACTTTTGACCAAATAATTAGTCAGGATATATTTTTTAATATAAGTTTTGAAAGGTTAGTGTGGCATATTTGAATTGAACATGAGTGCAAATGAGTCATTTGGAGCATTTAATATTTTTTATGCGGCTTTTTGGGCCTTTTTAGACCCCAGTAGATCTAGTCCTCATATAATTTACAGTATCTACACATCTCATGTTGTGTTTCCCAGAAGTAAGTTTGGAATGGCGTTTAGTTTGCTTGTTTTATTGTTTCTTTAATCTTTAGTTTTAGTTGTATTATAATTCACTGTAATCTCTATCAGCAATAAAGACAAAACGCATGGAAATCCATGGAAATCGGACCTACAGTTTAGCAATTCTGCAGCAGAAAGACCAAGAACTTTCTGAGGAGGCTGCCAGAGACGTTCTACCAATCTTCCATGCTAGAAAAGAAGATGCTGGTGCAACAAGGGTCTGTAACAAACAAATCCCCAAGCCAGTGCTCCTTGTCTGGTGCCATTAGGAGGTACAAAGTCTCTTTCTTGCACTCATCTGCATGTTACTTCTGGACGGTCACTGCACTGAGAAGCAATGACATTGAACAAGCGCAGACGTTCTATTTTTGGAACCATTAACATAATGCATTCAATTCTTTCTGTTTATGTGATGCGATTGCATTGTATGTGTTCTTGCATGGTCTATGTGGAAGTATGTTGGTGCACCTTCTTCTTAACGGTGAAAGGGTGACTACAGGGAAAGTGTTAGAAGAAACAGATCCTATTAAGATAAACCTATATTTACTCCGAGAACACCATCCTTGGTGCTTGTGATCTTCGTAAAAACGATTTTCTGTTGGCCATTATGGATCCTAAGCATGTTAGAAAAACAGACTATTTTTATTTTAGACTCAAATCAGATACTGGGTCCCTTTGGTAGTGAACACAAAACACAACCAGCTCTCCGTTCTGGTATACTGTGGTTAAAGGGCTCATGTGATGTTGCAAAAAAGAACATTATTTTGTGTATTTGGTGTAACACAATGCGTTTATGCTGGTTTAAGGTGCACGTTATTTTCCACATACTGTACATTTTTGTTTCTCCTCTAAGCCCCGCTTCCTGAAACGAGCTGATTTGTACAAATCTCATCATTCTAAAAAAGCAAGGTATGCTCTGATTGGCCAGCTATCCAGTGCACTGTGATTGGTTGAATACCGCAAGCATGTGGTGGAAATGTTACGGCTCTTACCATAACGTGACAATTTAAAACATAAACTAGGTATTTGTTGCATCCAATGGAGACGTAATTACTGATTATCATGACTTAGTACTGTCTTTTTATGCGTTGCATCACGTCTCATAAACCAACACCATGTCTGCATTTGTGACGGGAGAAACAACAAACAACAAAGCACAACCCTTCACTGCCCAAAGCTCGTAAGTAGCAGATTCTTTTAATAAGAAAACATAACTTACTTAAAGGTTGTGAGTCAGAAGCACCAAACTGTCCTTGCATAGCTACAATTACTCCAATTTATATACTCTGTGCACAGCCAGCACAGGCTACTCTCCAGGTTTTAGGAGTCCGTCCTCCATAAATGCACTGAACACACGCTTATATTTGAGTTGAACTATTCTGGAACAGTGTTGTGAATACAAATTGACCACTGATTTCTAGGTATTCCCTCTTATGGAAGCACAAAGAAAGTAGTTTTTAATTGCACAACAACACACAGCGCGTCTAGCAACCGGCAAAGACACTACAACGAAAATTTTAATTTTACCACACGAATTCTGCTTTAACGTTTCTTCTAGCTTCCATTTGGTGGCTTATTGCTAAAGTATATTGTCCTCTGTCTTGTTTATTTTATACTTCTTTTTAACTGTACTTTAACATCCCTTTGTTGTGTGTGTGCTTTTTTCTCTCTTTGAGAGTATGTGTAGCGTGCCTGTACACCTTACAATGTGACAAGCCTTACAAAAGAGCAAGCTGAGGACGGCCGGGGGCAGCCATGCTCAGACGAGCCATGGTACATTGCATAAACCCCATACGCAAATGAACAGTTCTAACGAGGTAGAAAAACTGAATAAATGAACACAAAAGTGGGAGAAAACGTAATGTACAGCACATAAAATAATAAATAAAATTAAAACTAATTAAAAATTAAAACACAATAACCATTACATATGCAATTTTATATTCAGAACTGACCGCTTTAAATGTTGGTACAGTATAGCTGTCCTCAATATCAAAAAAGAGCTTTAATTTCCCAGTCTGTGAGAACCCTGCTGTCATTGATTAGCCAAACATCACGCTGACTACAAAAAGCTTCTCCGGCACATTAAAACTCAGCACAGTTGTTTCTCTACTTACATAAGAAAATTGAAGGGAAATATGCACTGCTTTTGCTGTTCTAACAATGATATGTAAAGGTACAAAGCTTTATGAAAGTTGACTTTGTTTACCCCCCAGCTGTGTGTCTCGATTCCTCTAAGTGGGCTGGCAAAACTCTGACAAACTCTGCTGTCCGCAAACAAAGGAGAAGACCTACTGGGAGGTGTTGGGTTGTAAATGAGGGACAGAGACACAAAGCCTCAGAAACACCTACATCATTTCGACAGCTGCACTCGTGAAAAGCTTCATTATTTTGAGGTGGACATGCTGCGTATGACGATATAAGAAAACCAATTGCTTTAACAATTTCAAATATTGGCAGAATTATGTATTTTGAGACTGGATGATTTTTGCTATTACATAATTGTCAAAAGTTTCAAGTTTTGATAGCTTGTTTTATTACACCCCGTTCAACTTTCCCGCCAAGTGAGATTTAAAGCGTGCTGTTTTTTTGGGGTTTCAACTAAAATGACGAAGGTAGTAGCATTTTTTTTTCTTTTTTGAAGTCAAACCCAACCATTTCTGAAAATATTCTTTTGATACCTTACTATCTTCATAAAGACAACATAAAAGACCTCAACCACCCTCCAACTGAGATCCTGCCAAATTCTCTCCAATTCATCCCATAAATCACACAGTGCTCACATCCTTTATTTACCACCTGCATTGGCTTTTTATAGCTGCATAATCAGATTGTAAATAATTATCAGCTCTACAATACTAAAATGTTCCACGAGGAGAATTTTGGCATGTTCATCACCAGTACGTTCTCTATTCTTCACTCCCAATTTAAATTTGCATCACCATCAGCATGAAGTCTCAGTTGAAGCTGGCAGCTTTAGATACATTGTTAATGTAAATTGGTGAAATTGTGGTAAGGAAGAACACACTAACCTTGCCTTTTAATTACATGCAAGCTCTCATTTTTATTCCTCACACACAATACTTCCTGACTTTGTCTTTGGCTTGTACTGACAGCTGTAGAAATCTTCTTTTACCCAGTTACAGAATGCATGAACTTCCTTGTAAATTAGTTATTTAAAAAGGCCCATGACAAGAAAATAAATGCAAATTTAAACGCAAGAATCAATTATCCAGCCCATTCGGATTCAGTCAGCATTTTTGAATTAGTAATGGGATGAGGGGAGGATGTCCAGAAACAATATGAGATCTGCTGAACAACTTCATCTGGACTAGAATTTGCAATTCTTCCACTCACTGCATCGCTTAAACATTAAACGATGATCACAGTGACAGAAGAGCTCAGAGAATACAAATATCAGTATGTCGTTACTACAATGACTGCGATTAGGATTCATAGGAAAAAATGATGTGAAGCTGCCTTCTTAAAAGATGCAAGCTCCGCGTCAGATTTAGTAAAGAGCGTGTGGAAGATCCAGAGACCCTCGGAGGTCAGAGAGCTGCCCACGGCAAATGTCAGGGCATGGTATTATGAGCTGAGAGTGTACCACATTTAAAATAAAAAACACTCAAACGCACTAGAAACTGGTCTCAATGTATGCACAAAAACACCCAAATTTATGTCTTCAAAATTTAAGTTTGTGTTCTGTGAAACAGAGTGAAGAGATATTAACAGCTTTTGTTGCAGTAATCATGTGTGACCTCTGCTGGTGAGGTCCTTTAACACAAACTCATACGAAACCTGTGGCAGATTCACACGGAAACTGTATGTGACACAAAATGACTCTGCAAATCATGCCACAAGCCTTCCCCACACGAGAAGATCCACCGCAAGGCAACCAAGAAACTTAAATTAAACTTTTGCTATGATAAAAAAATTACTTGATACAAACAATTTAACATGCAGATAAACTGATTCTAGAGCTTCTTTGACTTTGACAGTAATAATAATAATACTATTTCCACTACTACTACTACTAATAATAATAATAAGAAGAAGAAGAAGAAAAAGAATAAGAAATTACACAAAATATATATACAAAATAATAATTTATAAGTGTCACATAAATTGAATCACTTTAATAAACTTATCAGATTGAATGTCTGGTAGCAAGAAATGTGGGTTGTGTGACGAAACAGTTGCTTGTGTGACTAGAAAACAAAAAAACGCATTTTTACAAGCGTCAGTTGACGCCAAAAAAGATGTTTCCCCGCGTGAGATTCATCCCAGTGTATGCTGTAGATGCCATATAATAATCAAGTTTTACTGATGCATTAATACATTAATGCTGGTAATGGATTGCAATAGTAAAGGTAATGTTTTGTGAAGCGATCGAGCGATGTGTTGTTAACTGTGTTTAATTACTATTATTATGGTAATGGAGCGGTCACGTTTTTTCCGTTTTGTAGCTCTCAGTTTTAATATGTTGTATCAAGCACTCAATAAAGAAGAGTTTATAAAAAATGACTTCAGTAGCGTGAGATCTAAATATTTAATCTTACTTTGATCAGGGAAAAAAAAATTGGGTTTCCATCTTTAGGGGATGAAACTCACGAGCTTCACTTTTACGCATAATTCTGCGCATTATTAAAGTTAGACAGAAGAAAAAGAGAGAGAACTGAAACATATCTTAAGACATCGCAAGACTTTACCCTTTGCTTTATCGGGTACTGCAATCTGAAGAAAGCCATCATCTTACCACTTGAGCGACGAACAATATTTTCCAAAAAAGTGTTCTGTGGTGCCACCAGTCCTCTTTTTCCCCCGTGCATTCTGCGGCCGGGCAGCGTCGGTCAGGCTTGCGGACTTGCTGGAAGCTGGTCGTTAAAGTGATGCAGGCGGGATGGGAATCAATCGGTGGGATGGAGAAGATCATGGTAACGCTGCGCCGTGCCTGACTGGTATGGGTCCTTTGTACCACAGAGCGCTCGCAGTTCTGCAGGCTCCGCGCTCCCCTGGTTTGCGCCTGCGCACTGGCGAACTGTAACAATAAAAATTGACTGGCACAGGAATCTCTAGCGCGATGCCCGGTGCCATGGAGATAGTCGCATGCAACAGATGGTGCCTATTGCGCGCGCAGAGTTACTGTAGGTGATGGGAATGTCATCTTAAGTGAGCAAATAATAGTTAGCCTAATTGTAACAGTTTAAGTGGAATACATAAGTTATAATCCATGAATTTACGGAAGGTTTACCCAAAGTACTTTTAATTACGTCATTGAAACCTGAGTGTATTTCACCATAAAGGCTTTGAAGACATATGAATAAATGAACACTGAATGATTTAATATGAAAGAAACTACAGGCTAGACAAATTATTGAAACGTCAAAATGATTGAATTATCAATCAGGAAATTTAAGTTAAATTGAAAAAAAAATTAACTAACGAATTTGTTGTAGCTTGATGGTGATTCAAAAGAAGAAAGGAAGAAAAACAGTGAGTGAATGAATGAATGAATGAAAATCCAACTCCTGCCATCCTTCCTTGTGGCGCCATATTTTAGGAAATGCAGTTAGATTCGGGACGTCCTCCCGCCCCTCCTGCACCGCTGAAGTCCCCTGCCTGTGGACAGAGCCCCTATTGTTCCCAGCCCACTCCTGCCTAATATGGAATTCGCAAGGAAACCAATGATTTCCTGACACTGACGACGCGTAGCCGCGTATAGGGGCGAATGTGGAAAGCTGTTTGGAGTATGCAGGGATTAAACCGGTGCCACAGCCACAGTTTTTGAAACGGTCTCGTCGTCGCATCAGGAAAATGTAACATATCGGAATGCGAGTTGTAGGAGTTATCGTGAGTTTGCATAAAACTGCGGTCGATGGCGAGGGATTGTTTTGGAAGCGCGAGCTGAAGCGTGGGGCACCTACTTGACGGATTTGCCTGCGCACCGTACGACACACCAAACTCGAGTGTTTCAACTGGTCACACGAAGACTAACCTCCTAAAGATTGATATTTCTAGTCGACAGAAGCCTTGACTACCTGTGGAGGATACAGTTTCTGAACTGGTCCAACTATCATGCCTACTTTCAGCTCGAAAAGTAGGCAGAACGCAGTGGAAGCGGTTGAGGATGGAGGCAGTAACAGCGATCCTCTCGATCCTGCGGCCAAAAAGATGTTGAAATGTGTTGTGGTCGGCGATGGAGCTGTGGGCAAAACCTGTTTGCTTATGAGTTACGCAAACGATGCTTTTCCCGAGGAGTATATACCAACTGTATTTGATCACTACGCAGGTAAGACACTTTCCAGCTTAAAGCAGTCAATTGAAATCCCGCTTTATGAAGTGCAGTTTACATATGCATACCTAATCCTTGTCCACCGCCCCCCACTACAGTCGGGTAGGGGACGGTCCCAAGAATAGCCATCTGAAAGAGGAGATATCAACTGCACAGCGAGGACTGAGGCCCGACATACTAAAAAGTAGAAACAGGGTACGATTTATAGCTTGTGATCAGAGCTATCATTAACTGCATTCAAATATATAGCCTACACATTTCATTAAAGTGCAACAGAAGTTGCCTTGGACTAAATATGCAACCATAGCAACAACGTTGCTGAAAGCTTTTGCTTCTGAATCAGCTTCACTCTCCAATAATAGCTGAACAAATATACGAAAACAAGTGTTTAAATCTTTTTTTTTTTACGGTCGATGGCGATTACCTGACTGTGCAAGGGACGTGAAAAGACCATTTAGATGTTGCGCAAGAGGTAAATAATGCAAATAGCATCAAGCTGCGCAACAGCGAGAGTCAGAGCTCGCGAGTGCCGCAACCTGTTGATCACAGTCTACACGCTTTTTCACACTATAGCTTTGTAAAACCACAAGTGGTTTATGGTCACAAATGTGTTGCTATCCACCCCTGTTCTCTTTGACTCAAACGCATGAATGCACAAAGGCTTTGGTTTCTCAGGAAAGCCCCCAATGACACATGCACGCTCCCAAAATCCTATGAGGGTCAAGTCCTAATTAAGCAGTAGAAGTCAGGTCAGCTTCAACATCCTCTGGAAACAGCAGGACACTTCCCGCAAGAAAGAAACAGTAGAACTAGTAGGAATAAAAATGACAAACAAGCCCTGCGTCCATATATGCCTACAATATATAGTAGGGGAATGACAATACATATGGCATCTACTAGACATTATACGATTTCAGATCTCTTATTATCAGTTTTCCCAACTATGAAAAATTCTAAGATGAAAAATTCAAAATGACACTAATATAAGAAGTGCTATAAAAGTAGATGTCTTCAATTATTCTAATCTGGTGCAATCTTCCAAATCCAATACAGGTCTTTTCAACCGACGTTATTAGCAGTAAAGTTGGAAAAGCAGGAGAGTGAGTTGCTGTCATTTCATATTTACACAAGCAAGATCTCTTATTCAGCATCTTTAGATGATTAATGATACCGCAATGACTGAGCGATTCACATATTTCCGAGGCTGGAGAGAAAATCTTGTGAATTACTATGAATCATGGAGAGAAAAAAACAATTTGTTTTGAAAATGTTTTTTATAGCTTAACCTAAAAGCAGGTATTTCTATTTTCTGTTTTACCGTAATATGATCAAATAAGGCATGTTTATCTGGGCTGTGCAAAAAAGAAGAGCTTTTTATGAGATTTTAATAGTATCCTGTGTTGTAATTTCCTCCAGCTGGCCGGTGCAGGCTCATGACAAACGCACAGACTGAACTCATTTAAGGAGTGAGTAAAACTTTTCAACTCTTGGGAGTTGAATGAGATGGAAAGATCTTCAGGGAGTGTGATTCTCGGTCAACTTTTGCAGTTGAATTAAGCTGATGAGCGAGGCCATCCAGAGGACACTGAATGGCTGTGATTAGAACAAGCGTTTGAATGCAGGCACTTTTTGCTAATAAGAGAATACGCGGTTAAAGGCCTGACTGAGCACACGTTAACCGGGATGATTTTATTTTTATTGCCATAAAAACAATACATTTCCCCTTTAAAAGGGATATTCACCCAAAAATACACAGACGAAACCAAATTAAACCCTGCGGCTTGTTGAAATACATTGTTTTACCTCTTATACACAATCTACGACTGTCCTCAGCTCATCCGGCGTGTGATGCATTAACATGCTCTACACATAGATATATACATAGAGTCTTGCGGCCAATAGAAACACGGCACAAGAGTCACTATGTGCCACAGCCAGTTGATGCCTCATGCGCCAGATGTTGTTGATCAGCTGAGAACAGTCAGAGACTGGGGTGAATAAGTGGTAAAAAATTATATAAATACTGTTCAGTTTTTTGGACAGACTGAGTGTTTCGTGTCTTAACACCCTTAATTTATCTCCACAAGCCACAGGTTTATTTTGGTTTTTGTGTAAGGTTTTTTTTTTGTTTTTTTTTGACCCTCAAACCTTTGGAACATGTGGTTACCATTGACTTCCATTATATGATTGACAGACTGCAAAGATTAAGTAAAAAATATTTGCTTGTGTTCACCTGAAGAAACAAAGTCATCAACATTTGGGTGAACTATCCCTTTAAGGAAATAAAACTGCTCATAAAGAATAGCGGACACATACAGTAAAGGCATTTTTTTGGTTCATTTATATAGTGTGCTGGCAAACAGATGTGAATTCAAATTTAAGTCAAGGTATGTAAAGTTTAAAGTGTTTAAGCACCACTTAAAGGTGGACCGCAGTCATTTACTGTACATGTCATGAAAGTATAGACATAGCAGTGCAGAATGACAAATTGAGAGGGAAGAGAGACAATATTCCTTTCTTCCAGGGCCAATCAATCACTTGCATTCATATCAGGCCCCTGGAGAGAGGCCTTGACAAAGCATCATAATAAAGTAGCAAATTGTCACATAGTGGCTTAATGTGCAGGATAAGGAGCACAGAGCTCCCTTTGTAGGCCGCTGAAGGCTTTACTGTGCTGCAATGCTAGAAGTGGTCTTAAATGGAAAAACTATGAAATTCAGTCATGCCTCAGCAGTAATGGAACAGTTTGCAATATAGGAAGCACTGGGAGTATGGTAATTGCATTATAAGTCCAAATATAATTAATAAACAGGGAGCATTTTATAACAAAATATATAGTTAAATAGTGAATAGAGCAATCAAAGAGTGATATATTTATGTTTAATAGACTACTGCTGACCCAAAACTTTGGTAGCATTAGATAAGGTAATATGGTTTAACTTTTCCAACTGTGTCTTTTTAACAACCTAGTATTTTTATTAATTGTAACACATACAGGCTATTTTACAAGACATACCTCATGTAAATAAGGGCAAAAACAATATGAGTGATGGAACTATATTCTTTTCAGCAGAAACATTGTGATTGCAATCTACGAGAGCTATAGAGCTCAAGCCAACAGTATTTAGGACAATGGTTTCCGTCCATAAATCCCACAGGATCTGAATTCTCTTGTCCAAAACAAACCAATGACATTCCCGATCCATGACACAGCGCCTGTTAATGCAGTTGAGATTAGTCATTGTCTAGTGTGGCTCCCACTACTCTCCTAACAAAATCAACTAGCCTAAATAATACAGCATTGTGGATATTGCCACGTGGTCAATATTAAAATCCCTACAGCTAAGCTATAGTTCGTAACACTTTTCTGTGCCATAGCTAATGGGAACTGCAATGTCCTGCAACACTCCATTCACCACAGCTGGTGCCCTATCGGCACAGATCGCCAATATAACACCTATTATTTTTTAATTATCTTTCCACTACATTTTCCATTTGGTTTGATCTCTCCTTGAATTGGCAGATCTGAGCACAGGTTTTTATTAACACCGGCATCAATAATACTTAATGAATACTAATAAAGGAAACCAGAAACACCCAGAGAACTTCTGTTGAGTTGGTTTTGAAGAGATTTTATTCTTTGCTGCTTATGATGTCCCATAATCCCTTGCATGTGGTTCATGGTATCAGCACAGCAGATTTGGTTAGTGGTCGGTTGGTGGAAAGACTAAAAGTGAGAACATGTTTTTATTAAGTAACTAGATGAACGTTTGGGGGTGAGCGTGTGCAGTTAATGCTGTAGAACAAAACATCAAAGTATTGTCACGTTGGGTTTACCACAGGCTTTATTTTAAAACCTCACTATTAAAACCCATAGGAAAACCTCAAAGTTAATTAGCGGATTGCACTTCGGCTTAGTTCCACCACTCGATTTACATCTGAAGCTCAGCTTGTTTTAGGTCCAAAACAAAATAGTAATGACGTAATGAAGTCAATTATGACATGATTTCATTGCCATTTTAGGGCTGAACTGTCCCTTGAAGTATTATTATAAATGTTGTAAATATTTTGGAGTAAGAAAAGTGTCTCATAGACAAGTAATTAAATGAAAATTCATAATCAGAGGAGTGAGTGGTTGAGCTCATTCATGTTTTGCTGAGGTGGAAGTACTGTGACAAAACGTTCACTGACAAGCAAAAGCTCAATCTTATAGCCAGTGCTGTGTAAGGGCATTACAGATTCCTTTGGCTTCAGAATACAAGATTAATCACATTAATGTCTTTTTTAGTTATGCTATGCAAAATGTGTATGTAGATTATGTACGCTTCCCTCTGGCAAGCACAGTGCTGCAGCAACAGGAATTGAAAAGAGGATAAAACCCAGTGGGGTTTTGGGGGTTTTTTTGGACACTGACCCACCAATGCCTTTAAAAACACTACAAACTTTGAAAAAATGAATAAAATCACACTTCAGGACCTCTCAAAAAACAGAAACCAATATATGGATCACAACAGTGCAAGAGCATAGTGGATATATTTGGCATGTTGATTTAAAGGTTGAATTTATTGACTTAAATACAGTTGTGACAATTGCTCTCTGAATGGTGCACAATACACCGATGACCGTATTCCAGTAGCAGATGTAAGTTGCCAGTATATTTATTGCTAAAAGACAATTTGATGGGAATGGATTAGGCTGTAACGATACACCAAACCCACAATTTGGTTCGTATCATGATTTTTGACCCACGATTTGGTTCGTATCACGATTTTTTTTCGTGGGGGGTGGGAGAAAAAAACGATTCTACATTTCAAAACCGCACATGACATGAAATCGCGATTTCGGTTTCATGTCGTGTATCATTACAGCCCTAGTATGGATGGTGCAAAACAGTCCACAATTGTAAAATGGGTGTCAATTGTGAGTGAGCAGTCAACGCATCTACAGTAAATGGTTATCACTTGAGACCTAATGACCTGGTGATGGAATGGAAAGTGCCCAAATTAAATTTGCATTCTCTTGCTATTACCATGTGACTATATATACAATTCGCTGTACTGTTCTTATAGGCTTAAGCTCACTGAATGCAGATATATTGTCTGACTCCATGTCACAGGTCAGTTTGTGAAAGAGAAAAGAGAAATGAAGAATGTTGAGGTCTTGAGAGGCTTCTGACGCCCCAAATCACGTTTCACAACAGTGGGTCAGGCTGGCTTGAGTGAGACTATAACACAACATTGATTTCTCTCCAGGCCACAGAATGGGGGCTGAGGTTTACAGAAAGCTCAAGCCTCGTGGGGAAAAGCAGCTGACCGGAGAGAACAGCTGAGAGCCTGATTCACAGCCACCGAGCCTTCTCCATCCCTACAGACTTGAAACTTCTCTCAAATCTTCACCTCACGTCACCCCAGCCTTGTTTTTGTACGAGTGGCTTTGTATTTATAGGCAAAGAAAGATTCAGGGAATCAGTAAGCGAGGAAAAGATTAGACTCCTTATTTAGCCCAGCCTCAAGAGGGGAAAAGAATTGTGCCGGTTAAAGGACCTGTCAGGAACAGCTGATACACAGCAACCGACTCAAGGCCAGTGTTTCTGGTCCATCTTCGTCGTCTACAGGGAAAGAACTTCTAAGCACATCTAATCAAAACACCGCTTGGCTGGTTTCCTACAGCTGCAGTGCCTTTCAGAAAGACACCGCCCTGACGGAGCTCACAAACCACAGTTCACGCGGCTCCTCTGTGACCCCCTGTACCTCCACGAGGCTAAGCTAGGGGCATTAGAGCGAGTGCTGCTTTGTGTTTGTCTCTTGTCCCCAGTGTTGAGCACATGATTGTTCAAATTAGCATTGAGATTAGCAATTGCTTAAAGCAGTGCAAGATTTGACTGAAAATTTCATTTGAATTTTAAAAGGGCTGCACAGACCCTTTTTTTGCAATCATAATTTATGAAACAAACATTATGCCTTTTCAAGTGAAACAGTTAGTCTAGCGTAAGAACTGCTGCAGGGTTAATATTTATGACTAACTAGAATTATTCAAATTATGCATTCAGCATAGTTTCAAAACTTTTTGTTGTTTGGGGAACAAAAAAAAAAATACAAAAGAATTCTGATAATTACATTTTTTCAAAAAAGATATTTAAAAAGTCAATGGAACACTATAAAATGATCATAAAAGTGTTCCATATGCCTTGTGGTACATGTTTTGAAATCATTTTTTGCTTAATATTTCATGGACGTCAAGTGATCTGTTAATTGCTGGAACTGGATCATCGAACCAGTGAAGTGAAGTGAAGTGAAGCCCGGTTTGGACTACAATATTTTTTTTTGTCAGTTACGACAGTCACTGTTCCAGATTATATGGTTGTGACTCCTAAAATGTTGTCGTGTCATAAACAAGAAACATGTCAGACTACACGCTGCCACCCAATCATTCTTCACTTGACGCCTTTAAAAGGAACACGCTACGTTTTTTGAAAACAGGCTTATTTTCCAACTCCCCAAATTGGAAAATTGAGTGTTCCTTTTAACAATATGCTTGTTTTTACATGACCTTTTTCACTCTGTTGCTCTAATCCCTTAAATAAACATCATAAATAAAGAAGTAGCCATAACAAAAAATTTCTCTTCTGTAAAATTCCACCTAGAAGGGCCGTTACCGTTATCTCTCTTCTGTTTCAGCTAGTTAAAAAAGCACATATGAAAGCACTTCTGTGCTCATATGGTCCTGTATAACAAATGTGATGGAACTCGTCATAGATGATGGGAAAATAAATTGAACGTGCTGATCTTTCTGTGTTATAGCGTGTAGACGTAGCATCGGTTATTGTCCACAGTGACACACTCCACAAGATAAACCTATTAAATTGTGCGTCCCAATGCCCATTGATGTTTACGAATCCCCACAACACCCTAGGTCAAGCAGATCATGCCAAAATTGGCCTATAATCAAGCCTGAACCAAGAATTAAGACTTTTTTAAAGCAATTTCTCCATTCAAGCACATAGGAGCATGTCTTGAATGCCCTGAAGAGTTGCAAATGTGGATGCAAAGTAAACATATCTTCTGGTATAATCCGAATCAGCTTATTCATTGACAAGATCAGACTTTTGAAGGTATTTGAGAGCCTGGATTTTAAAGATCAACTTACTTTTACAGTCAGTGCCATAATATTATAGTGTTTAATCTGAATAATCTGTGCTGAATTTCTTCCCACACAATTTGCTGGGCTTATTTTCAAGGGGCATTGGAGAGGCTCATTAAGGGTGCCAGATCTATAGTTTGCAGGAAGCGCTTTGGTTCTGACAGAAAGGTTATTGGTCATTTTGGAAGTATCCATGGTTGATGGGTTATGAAATATTTGGTATAATCTTTTTTTTATGGTCCCAGTCATCAGTATTCCAGACCGTCATGCAGCTTAAAGACTGAATTCAGTTCAGGGTGTCTCAGATGATGCTTGAGGCCTGAAGAATCTTTCGAGGACCACCTTTCACGTCGCAGCCTCTTTCTTGTCTCACGCACGCATTCCTTTAATCAGTCTTATCAAACCACTATCAGAGCACGGAGATTAAGAAGAGCGTGGACACACAGCGGACTAGTATCTGCATATGGTTTGAAACCTCTGTGAAATGTTGAGTCCAGCTGTTCTCCTGTTCTCAGCAGTGGTCTTTTATTGCGTTTTGTTCTATGACAAGAGATTGACTTGTCTGGGTTTGTTTTTCCTTTTAGTTGTGTCAACACAGCCGTTGTCTCCCCTTCGTCACTCGCAACTCAGAATAAAATATATCTGCAAGCACACACACCGCTCTCCCCTCCCCGTTTTCCAAAACCAGCACCCCTTGCTGTTGACAGCTGTCCTGTTCCAAATCAACCTCCGTTCCCACCCACAACCAAACAGCAGGTCCAGAGTTCTGGAAGTACATCAGAGAGATGTGATACAGCAGGAGCAGAAACACTGCTGGACAAACACACTATTTTTCTGTTTGATATGCATAATGAATGTAACAAAACTTTTGCTCTTGTTTTCGTTTTTACAGTGAATATAACCGTATCTGGGAGGCAGCACTTGCTGGGATTGTACGATACTGCTGGACAAGTGAGTTAATGCTTCTGAAGTCTATATAGTCTATATAACAACAGAAGCAGTTCTTTCCTTCAATGCTGTGATGGACATTCAAGTGAAATAGATTATTGAAAATTAGTTGTCATTCGTTGACCGGATGGACGCAGATTTAAATGAGCTTGCAGTATATTGTAAAAAAGGAGGCAGGGTTTAAGCAGACACAAATTCAATTACAACTTACAACGACCGATATGGGTTTTTTGAAGGCTGATGCCGATATCTTGGAAAGCAGAGTGGCCGATAGCCGATATTAGGCCAACTTTTTTTATTTAAATTCATATTTAAAAATTTGAAAATTAATTAAAATATAAATGTGTAAAATAAACAAACTGATACTTTAATACAAAGTATGTTTTACAAGTAAATAAATATTCAATACATATTAAATTAATTATTATTAAAAAGGAATTAAATACTGTAACCAACAGGGAATTTGAAATATTTTTCAAATAAGCCAAATATTGTATTCAGTACACAGTGAAAATGCACTAATGCATAAAGCATAGAATCATTTGAAATCACGAGTTGAAAGTTTGTTGATCGCGCATCTCCAGTAAAGCTGAACTCTCCTCCATGCAGCATTTAATTCACACGGACCAACCGTATTAGATAGACTTCTTACCGTATTAGACAGAACTGAATGATGGCGGCGAACAAGAGAGAGAATCTAAGCACTGTGTGCTCAGGCAAAATTTTAATCCAGCCTTGAAAATATCGGCCAAACATAAAAAATGTATTGGCCGATATTTGGACTTTTATTTTGACAGCACACCGCTACTAATTACCAATGAATATATAGCCAAATAAAACAAAAGTCATGTTTTTCACTTGGTTGATGTGATGCATCAAAAGCATTACTAAATGCGTTGTGACCATGCACCGGATCACTCTGAATGTAAACTCCTTTTGCATCACAGTCACGTTTAATGACAGAATTTACAACCTGTTTTGAATAATGTTGTAAATAAAGCTGCAAGCACTGACTTAAAATTACAACAAACCACAGGCTGGGTTGTTTTTGTCACTGTCAGCCCACCATAACGACTTTGATTTCGGCTTATTGCGGTGATTCTTCAAAAGGAAACTCACATGACTATTCATACACAGCCTGAAGAGATAGATGCATCTGAACCAAAGCCCAGCTGTTTACTTTCCCTGTGTGTCCAAAGGCATCACAGAATCAGCCAGCCCTGTAGTATACGCATCTTATGGGGCGCTAGTTATTAATATATATTGCGACACATCTGTTTAACAATGTCAGCATCATCATCATTGGCTTTTATGAGGCATTCTCTTATGAGGAATATTCCCTTATAAGGACATTGGCATTAGTTGCTGACATTGCATGTTTTATTAAACATGATGTAGTTTCTAACATTGCATGAATCTGAATAAATTATGAAATAATAAAGCATTCTTTTATATGCAAAAACATGCAATACAAGGGAAAATAGCATTATATGCATATTTTACATTGCATGTCTCAGATACTGTACCAGACTGGTGAAAAGTGCTATAGGGTGCTGATTTGCATAGCAGTATAAATATTTACCAGCTTCTACTAACAATGCACTGGGGGTCACCGTTTTTACTTTGAGTAAAGAAAGCTAAAGTGTGAATGTTGCTTTTCAGCTTGATACAATTAGGTAAATGTTTCTCTGGACATATAGCTGTAGCAAGCACAGTGTGAGCTGTAATGAAGAATATTGAATTGAAGAGACTGACTAATATAGTGAGCCACATATTGCTGTATAAATGAAAGTTATATAATTCAGTACAACTGCTTTCATAAGCAGTTCACTGATACAGAGGAGCATCTGTGTGATGTCTGGTCCTTCTCTTCTATTGATCACTCACTATGAGATCAATGGCACTCAAGAAGAACTGACTTTTACAAGATGCTGGCACTGGTGCGGAGCTGTCATTTGGCACTGACATTTTAAAGGCCTGATATTAAATATTTATGTTCATTTGCATTTCATAATAAGTGATAGAATAAAGTCAAGATTTAGTCGTTGATCCACCTGCAAATTCAAATAAGGTACTTAAACATGTTTAAAACTCTCACCAGGGCAGCATTTATTAACAAAATAATGCAGTATAAACTACTTTATTGTAAAATCTAATTTAAAAATATGCTTTTTATTGGTTCTAATTATAATCACTGCTAAAAAACAGATGCTTGATATTTTTGTGGAAATCATTTTATTTATATATATATTCTTTTTTTTTTTTTTTGATGAACGGAATGTTTAGTTTGAAACAGTAAATACAAATTTTGAATGGTAGCATAAATATAAATGTAATAATTTTTTTTAAGAACGCTTCTTTATGATACTCTTCTGAACTGTCAGGTCATTAAAGGAACAATTAAATTAGCCTCTCTCACACGGGCACTTTACTAAAATAAATGATAATTCAATAATAGTCAAAAGAAACACATTTGCGTGATGTGCTGTTGGAAGTTTCTTAACACTTGAAAATAACACCAAACGACAATTAAAATATTTGTTATTACAGCTCAAACTGTGCTTCCCACAGCTATATATCCTAAGACATATTTGCATTATTATACCACAATGAATATGCACACTTTAGAGAAAGTCCTTAACTCAAAGTCTGTTGGTTTGCAGTACATTTATTCAATTATGCATCATATTTCAGAGATGAAACGAGTCAGGCCTTACTTACTTTACTTGTCGTCATATAGGAAGATTACAACCAGCTGCGGCCCCTCTCCTACCCCAACACAGACGTCTTTCTCATCTGCTTCTCTGTGGTGAATCCAGCTTCCTATCACAATGTGCAGGAGGAATGGGTACCTGAGCTCAAATCCTGCATGCCTCATGTGCCCTACATCCTCATCGGGACACAGGTGCAGGAGTTTCTAGTTCAGAGAATAACTAGTTTTGTTAATATTAATATTATATCAGATCATTTATCAATTATTAGTAATTATTATTTTCACATGAAGCCCAAACAGTTAAAAAAAAGAAAAACTATTTATTTATTGAATTGTTTTTTTTTATTTCTTTATATTTCCATTTAAGATTGATTTGCGAGATGACCCAAAGACACTGGCACGTCTGCTTCAGATGAAAGAGAAGCCACTGACCTATGAGCAAGGCCTCAAACTAGCCAGAGAGGTGAGGGATGTTCATGTGTTTGTTGGTTTGGCTTAATTTCCAGTCATTTTATTTTGATCTGACGTTTCATAAACTTTCACCACTGAAAGGAATATTTCTTCTTCTGTGGAACACAAAAAAAGGTTAACAGTGTTTGAGCTACTCTTTTCAATTCAATGAAAATGAATGCTGACCACAACTGTCAAGCATGATTTTCATGAGTAGGATCTCGACAGTCTATAGTCACGATCAATTTTCTTATGGAAACTAGATGCTCGGACATTCTTCCAAACCTCATTTGTATTCCATGAAACAAAATTCCCTGTCTCTTTAACCTAAAACCGTGTGATTTGTTTCAAATGTGTACTCTGATGTCCACAGATTGGAGCCCAGTGCTATCTGGAGTGTTCGGCACTGACTCAGAAGGGACTAAAGACAGTATTTGATGAGGCCATCCTGACAATCTTCAGCCCAAAGAAACAAAAGCGGGGATGCGCGGCCTGCAGGAGCTGTTGTGCTATCTTGTGAGGATAAAACATCTCCAACTGTGAACACCCACTCTCTTCCAAAGCTTTGGGCAGAGTAACAGACCCTAAACCGCCTCCAGTCTGCTGTACATCCTTCCTTTCTCCATCCGCCTGTTGTCCCTCAGGACAATGAGCGGTCTTGCCCTCGGTTTGTATGTCTTGTGGAGAGCTACACTGTCCAAAACAAGTGCCTTAATTTTCCCCCCACATTGCCTTACAGGATTCGCTGTACGGGACTGCTGTTTCTTGAACCGGCATGGTGCGACGTCGTCCCATTCGCCGATCGAACATTTAAGCTCTGAGCCATTGGATTTTTTTAAACCGGCTATATTATATGGTTTCTCGAGGCTTATGAAAAAATGAAAATCCATTCCTCCGTGCAAGCTGGTTTTCTCTGTCACCTCAAATCAATATTGCGCTCTTTGTGGAGTCAATGCTTCGGCAGTTCGAGCTAGTTAATAAGGGAAATTCTCTGGAGGATGGCCAACAGTCATCAATAGAGGTAGAGCAGACGGAGAAGGGAGTAAGGAATGCATCATTCAAAATTAACAATACTGATAAACTGCTACTGTACAGTAGAGTACAGTAAGATAATGTAATCCATCAAAAAGAGTTACAATCAAGCACACTGTGTGAAGACTGAAGTCTGCCAGTGACAGGATAAAGGGAAATGTATCTCGTGACAACATTATCCCATGAATCATTTATATTTCTTTGTGTTTTTAAACCCCTGAAGTGTACTTAGTCACATTTCTGTAAGCCGTCAGACTAGATCTTTATACAGTGTAGGTGTAGAACAATGATGCCATAAAATGGTGCTATAATTGTTATATTTTTCATACGCATTAACATATCTGTATTTTTTCTTGTCAAATGACTCTGCCTACACACATTTAAAAAAATACTCTCATTTTCCTCTATTAAAAATGAGCCGATGGAGGACTGAAAGTATGGAGGACTGTATGTGCCACTTAGAATAAAATGAAGAAATCAATCACTAATGTATTATTTCAATTAAAAAATGATAAATCTTAGATAAATCACGGTTCAAATTATGACATATTTTAAAACAGTTTCATTAATGTTCAAAAATAATTTCAAATGCAATTTAACTTGGAAGTTACAAGTACTCTAGTCACAGCTTCAGACATCGCATTCATGAAACGCTGGCCGAATGTTCAATGAATAAGGCGCACAAAATTGAAAAACACTTTGAAAGTGCAAGGATTTCCTTATCATTAATGGAAACAAAACCGTCGTGTCTTCAAACCCCATTACAAAAGTTTACAACGGCAACATTTTCCATGAATGTTTGATTTCAAACACTTGTAAAAGCAGACTATTGAGTAGACATGTTTTCCTGTTTAGTGTGATGGTGCCTAATATCCTCTAAAGCCTCTGTAGTCTCATTCAGCCACTTGTTAGCAACTGCCACTTTCAAGACAAGTGAAAGCTTTAAAAATTTCACATATATTTAATGTCTTAGAATAACGCAAGAAAATTATTTGACCTAATGCAGACCTTATTTGAGTGATTAAAACAAAAACCTGTTCAGCATTTGCTCTCTATTTCAGCTGAAGTAACTTGTGCTTGTGTATTTACTGTGGACCAGGCTTATACGTTGTCTAACTTCTCAGTTTTGCCTCTGGCCGAAGCCACCCCCACATTTTCCCTTTAAAAGATCAGCTCAAACACAAATGGCTTTGTTCTTCAGACTTGTTTTTTTCCTCAGGCATGTAGTGTGGTCATGCTGTAAACTGCACCATGATCATGGACTCTCAGCAGCCCCACCCTAAATATGTGCCTTTTTAGTGTCAAAAAGTGTCAAAAAATATGGAAAATATTATGTGTAGCCCTTACATTTTTGTGTTGAACAATGTATAGGTTAACCAACAGTACAAGCATCCATACCCACTTACCATAAGCTGTCCTTTGAGTACCACCATGTTGGACACCAGAACTGGTACTGATTAGCTACTTCTGATTGCTCTTCACGTCAGTCGTTCCGAAGTTTGACCTCAGGGACTTCTTTCCGGAGCCCGCAGGGTGCTAGAGACCATCCTCAGGCTGAGGAATCAAGCCTGCTCCACAGAGAGGAAGAATGAGCTGTCATTCACTTGCCTTAAACGTAGCACAGTTTGTTTCTTTACTTGGTTTAAGTGCACTTACGACACTGTGCCTTGCATTGTACTATGCAATAGTTTATATACTGTAATGCTAATGAGAAAACCAGTTTTCAGTCGCTGGTAGAAAGAGCTTGAACTCAACTGTAAACTTATATTTAATATTTTTAATGTGTTCTTTCTTTTTTTTCTTTCTTTCTTTTATTTTTAATGGTTTGATTTATATGCTTACGAATCATGACATCTTTCTTTGCCAAAACTAAAAAATGTGTTGTAAATATACTTTACACAGAGTGAATAAAGCTTGAGATAAAACTTTAGACCTGTCTTTGAAATATTCATTCATGCCTGATCAGATGTTTGCCGTTAAATATTAATTTTGGATTAATGTAGCCTACTTTTTTGAAGGTGTCAATGCAACTGAAAGGTGAAATGCTTCCAGGAATCTAGGGACATCCACTTCCGGTTATTTTACCTGTACAAAACCTTATGGTCTGCTAGTTTATTAATATTTTAATGTATTTTCATAAATATAAACACACTGCTCGGTAGCGCAGATTTGAAAGTTTACTTCACTTCTAACTTACTTATTGGAAGTTAGCCGCTAATCGGAAATCCCGCACGTTCAAATAAAACGGCCCACTTCCGCGTTGCTAAATGAAGCGCGGAAGTCAACATATGCACATAATTTGGTGTTTTAGGCTATTTAACAGTTGTGTTTTTGTGAACCTTTGGTTTTGGGTAACGTTAACCTTTTCAAATTGTGTGCAAAACAATGTCCCACCTTGTAAATACACTACAAACAGTACCAATTCACCATGAATATATATATATAGTAGGCTACTAGTATTAATTATGTGACTAAGTCTACTTTGAAAGCGATAATCGTGCCTCTTTAAATAGTTGATGATAATAGTGCTCCACTATTAGACTGAGCTTACCCACAACTGCAAGACTAAAGCATTAAAATTAGAAATGGGTCCCTCACATATGACAAATCTATGCCTATTAAGATTGTTTACGTATCGTATAGTCAGGCTTGATTTTGTCTTTAACAACTACAATTACAATTCTGTGATCATTTCTGTCATTGTTTACTCACCCTTAAATGTCTTTCCAATGTATGAATATCTTTCTTCTGCTTACCACAAAATAAGATGTTTTGGGTAATCAGAAAGTTGTTGGTAGCCATGAAAGGGTCACAAAACCCTAAAACACTTACTGCATTTTCCCATACTATGGAAATCAATTCCTACTGGTGTTTGATCACCCCAAATTTATTTGTTTGTGTTCAAAGTAAAAAGAAATTCATAGAGGTTTGTAATGATGAGGGCGAGTAAGTGACTGAATTTTGACAACAGAAAATACATAACATATCAAATGTTTAAGACATTGAGTTATTGGTGATAATTACCATGACTACTAACTACCACTTATTTATTCACCTTATTTATAAATTAAATAATACATGCATCAAGCCATGTTTTGTCAACAGAGGAAAACATTATTGTATCATATGCTATTATTTTGCATTCATAGTATCATTTGCTTTAAAAAAAAATCAAAAAGAAAAAAAAAAAAATCAAAGACTATTAAATTCATCCCCCTGTATAACTCATGTGAGCAGTTTGAATGAGCCTTCTGCCACCTACTGGATTTAAACTGCACATTACTGCTTTTATTAAACTTGAGACTTCCTATTTTCTCCAGTCAAAGTAATTTTTGTATACTTGAATACTAAGCTGAATGGGTTAATCAGATCAAAATGAAGCAGGTGTAGTTTTTTTTGTTTTGAGGGGAAAAAATAAAAAAAAAAATACACTTTTTATTAAGCAATTAAGAAAAACAAAGCAGGCAAGCAGGTTTATCACAAAAAACAGGTTTATTTAATATCTCTTTCTTTTTAAAATAATTAGATTTATTCTATTCATCAAACCCTTTCTTTTGAATTTTTTTACATATCAAACTCGGTATGACTTGGCCATCATAAAACACACAATGAGCTTGAGAGAGTTAAAACAAGGAAGAGAGAAAGAGAGACACATGATTAAGCCAAAAAAAATAAAATATAATAAAATACATCCTCCTCACATGTAAAATCCACAACCACGATTGTTGGGACTCCAAATAAAAGAGAAGAAGGGGCTGAAGTCCCACGAGAACAACTAATGAGCTATAACTCGAAGTGCTTTTTAGTTCTAACCTGCCCTGTTGGCTGGTATTTCAGAAGAGAGATTATGACCTACCGGATCAGCGTTTACTTACATAGGCCCTAAAAACCCCACCATAAGCAGGATTTCATTTCAAACACTCCATGAAAAGAAAGAAAGAAAAACCTTGTCTCGCTCAGCTCGGTCATGTAGACGACATCCACCCACCCTGAAACCAAAACCAACAGAGCCGAGCAGGGGAAACATGGCTGACCCACGAGAAGCAGTCCAGAATATTCTTTACGAAAAATATATGTCACTTAACGGTTTTAAAAACACTGGATGAGCTCTGAACACTGTGTGCCACTGGAATTCCACCAGTCTTTGCTAGTGTCGGAGAAACCGAGCTTGACGTACTCTTGGTAACTACTGAATTTCCACATTGGAATTCCCAAGAGTCTCCACAGCAGACAGCATGAAACTATGACCAGATCATGACCTGGTTCACAAGTTAAAAAAATAAAGGTCCTCAGAGAGGTTTGTCCTCTTTATTGAGTGAAGGCTACCACCGTAGCCGACCGCGGCCCATCTCACACATTAAGTTATGGACACCTGTCCATACTGTACAGTAAAGGACTGGGCTGATCATCCTGTAAAAGAAAAAAAAAAGCACACCACAGAGAGGATGTTCAAAGTTTGTTTGTTTTTTCTCTCCACTCCTGTTTTCCATATATTCACGTCATGGGTTTCCGATTTGGTGTCCCCCCAGTCAGGGGAGTCAAATTATGTCTAGATGGAAAAGTCTCTCTTCATAAGGGACGAAAAAAAAAAAAAGATACGTGGTGGCGACAGGATCCTCACATAAGACATCTTTAATCGCAGGGTGAGCACAGATCCCAGGGCACTTCCTTGAGAACAATGGAGACGGTGCTGAACAATTTCTGAACTGAAAAGTTTTTTTGTTTTTTTTAAATATATCCTTTGACCATAGTTGATTATCATTTTACCATATTTTTTTTTTTTTACAACAAGGAGTGCACATTAAGTCTCTCTTCAGATTTTCTGTTTTTTTCTTCTTCCTTTCAGTGTAGTAGTATGATACAGGAAAGAGGGAGAGGATTATTTACAGTGCTGTTGAAAGGGAGGAAATGAACGAGGGAGTGTGCGGTAAAGTACGCAGCATGAGAAGCAAATAGGGGGACGGGGTCCCTGTGGCAGAGTAAAAGGGATCGGTCGGGGCCACACAGAAGGGCGGAGACGAGGTCCATGTTAGGTGGGAATGACTCCGTCGCTGTTCTGGATGCCCCGTCTGAGCTCCAGATCCTCCAGCTTCCTCCATAGGTCCTCTCGCTCTTTGTCCTTCTTCCTTTCTCTGAAGGAAAGAGAGGTAAAGGTTATCTGAGGTGCTCTGTGAACTGCAGGGGTTTACAACAATACATTGTTTGCCTCACCTTTGCCTGTCCGATTTGTAATTGGCGGCGAGTTCGTCAAACAAGGCGCTGTTCATCTCCATGAATGCTTTGAGCACATTGTAGATCAAAGCTGATATTGCCCTGATGGTGGAGGAAAGCAAACATATTTTTAAATATATTAAAATAGCAATGTTTTAAACAGTAGTAGCACATTTTACGACGTTAATGTAGCTGGTCAAATAAATGCAGATTTGGATAGAGAAGAGAATTATAAAAATCGTATTGACCCCAAATTTTGCACTGTGTATTTATGGATTTTGTTTGAAATAAAAACCACATATAAATAAACGTGAATTGAAAACTCACGGGTTCCAGTGCTCTTTGGAGATCCTGTAGAGACTGGCAAACATGATAGGCAGGATGACACTAGAGTTCTCCTCAATCAGACTCATGATATACTCATTGTTCCAGTAGTACAAGGCTCGTTCTGCCACCTGAAAGAATATACAACCAACATTTTACAGGACTTTAAAGCTCACATTGAAGACTTTTTAAGATCTGCAAAAATATTATGAATACTATATGAGCGAGAAGTGTAGGAGAAGTGTAATGTCTAGTACTATATTAAACCGTAACATTACTGTAAAAAGCATAATTTACAATTCAGATTTGCACAAAAACATAATTATATATATATATATACACACACACACACACACATATATATATATATACACATACACATTTTTTTCTTTATATACTGAAATACTGTATTCAGCGGCGTCACACACTTCATGTGATATTAACTATATGAAAATGTTAGAAATATAGGCTACACATTTTCTGCCCCCATATCCTGAATTATGTGATCATTATGAATGCATTTACTGAATCGTGAAGTGAAAGAATGCACTTGTACGCGCACTGGTTTAAGCTATGATAAATTATTCATTCTCTGACAGCAGGTGTTGCGTTTGACAGAAATATAACGCTTTTCCCAGTAAAGACAGAACACAAAGCAGTGCAGCGCTCATGTTTGTTTAATGAAATCATAGCCTTTTGAAGTTCAGGCGTCACATTCAGCAATATCGCAATTCTGGTCCTTCAGTCCCCAAATATAAGACATCTTGAAATCATAAGGACTTTCTTTACACCCTGATTAACCTTTTGAAATCTGGTAAATATCAGCAGTGTTCTACATAGGGATTTTAGGCTGCGGAACCTGAAGCTTTCGTTTGCATTAAAAATGTACGCTAAAATATGTTAGTGGAAGCAGAGTTTTTTTAGTTTGAGCAAAGTGTGTCTTGTACATTGAATACATCACATGCCCAAAATGATCAAACATGCTTACTAATCGTTACAATGGACTGGTAATGTGAGCAAATATGGAGCACTAGATCCTCTCACTAGTGCACAGAAAATGTGAGGCTGCAGTGATGCGAAGCTGCTTTCTAAAATCTTCAAGTTTCTGGCTATTACAAGATATTGCACGGTTTGTGAGGAAGACTTAGGGTGAGGTGGGTTCACCTGAAAATGGGGGCTGGACACACATCTAGCAATCTGTTTGAAGAGAGGCTCTTGGATCTTAACAAACTGAGTGGGCTCAATCACATCTAGAATCTCCTCCAACTCTCCAAGAAACATAACCTTCAAAAGAAAACAAAGCGGAAAAGCATGTAAAGCATTTTACAGGGGGGAGGGAAATCATAGTATTTCTCACTTGCTAAAATAAATGATGTTTTGGTCACAATAATTCTGAGACAGACTACGGATTAGCTTGACTTTTTTATAAAAATTAACTTAATACCTCTTTTTGACTGCATGTTTTTGGCCAAAATTTCATCAAGCCTCTGATCACCTACAAAAAAAACAATGAAGCCAACTAGTGAATATTCTTTTAGAAACAAGTTGAAACAAGATAGAGCTTGATTAAGAATGAGGAAGATAAGGTGATAAGGAACACTTACAGGTTCTGTTAACGTGGGATCTTTCTCCAGGAACTGTACAATACAATAGGCCAGCTAGAAGAAGAGATGACTTCACATTAACATAAGCGCATTACAAATCTTCCGATTCATAAACATTCATGGAAACAATAAATCTGTTTCTTCTGCCCCTGAAATGTAGGCGAGCAAGCACAGACATGTGTGCAAGTAACAAACAGCTGAGTGTCTGTACCTGGGCATGGAAGAGAGACAAGCTCCTCACTGTGTGCAGAGGCAGCAGCACTTTCACCAGGAACTGTTTGTGCTCAGCTTTGAGAGGAAGCGCAAAGCCATTGATGATGCTGTAAAACCAGAGACGTGTAAGACCTCTGATATGACATTCATAACCATGAAGTAAACTGATAACGTGCGGGAGACACAAACATCTAAATGCCTCAGGACTGAGGGTAGGGTGGAGTGAAATAAATCAGGAATGTGACCTCTGTGGGTCACCCTTCATGCCTTTGCAAACTCTTCTTTTCCTGATTTCACAAGTTCACTCTTCCTCATGATAGAAATTTAGGCGTATTTGGCGTGCTGTCCGGGGAGCGAGCCGTGATGTCGGCGAACACCGAGCCCTGAAAGATGGAACCCTAGGGGGTAGAACCCTAACCAGGGCTGAGCTTGATGTCCGGCTCCACTCCTGCTCGCCCCCCGGAAGAAGGAGCGAAGAATCGAGGGAGAAGGGGTGGAGGAGGGATGCGTAACGAGATGAAGAAGGGAGGAAGAGGAGGCCTATTTAAGGGGAAGGCTTATGAATTTGATTGGTTGAGACTGATTAGGGGATTGGAAACAGCTGAAACTAATCATTGCGTCATAGCTCCTCCCGAAACTTGTTTGTCAACATCACATACATTTCTCCACCTCATTGGGTCCTAAAATATGACATACCTTCCCAAAATCTCCAGCAGTTCAGCTACGCCATTGAAGTGCTCCGTCTCATATACAAAACTGTCAAGAGAGAGGAGGAGATTTCTCAGCATGACGTAATATTTAATCTCGTGTAGTCGCAACAAAACGCTTCGGCAGTTACTTACCAAAGAAAAATGTTGTTGATTTGTTTGCGGATGAAAGCCCTGAGACCCAGGAACTTTCCGTAGATTCTGTGCAGAACTGTTTTCAGGCAGTCCCTCTCTCGTGGGTCCTCGCTATCAAACAGCTCCAAGAGCTACAAATACACAAGAGCAGTTTTATTAACCATATGAGCAATGTGTACTACTCTACAAAAAGACATATTGGATGCTGCACACCGGTGGTGGTTGAGGTTGTAGGTGGTTGTATTCCGTACTGTTACTGAATTCATTTGATTTATACTAGGATGAGAAGAACATTTCAGACATTCACTCACCTGTAATACAAATTTCTGGTCGATGTATTTTTTGGCAACGCTGGGCTGAAATTCCTGACTTTCCAAGAAGCGAATGAAGAACTCATAAACGAGCTTAAGCAGAAAAGGAAGAGAGAGAGATATCAGAAAACTAGCCCTTGAATTTTTAAAGCCTATTTTGTTCACACATATTTCTCTTTCTTTTTTTACATGCATTATTTTTTTTAAGTTGATTAATTCCTATTTATTCCAGTTTATTTGATGCTGGCTGTGGCCCTCTACCTGTAAGTGCGGCCATGAGGCCTCCAGCGTGGGCTCGTCTTCCTCTGGGTCAAATTCATTACTATCACTTGGTGGAAGAGTCCGAAAAATATTATAGGACACCTGAGACAAATGGAAAGAGGGAACACTTGAGGCATCTCTGCATCATACAGGCGTGTTAATTAGACTTTCTAATTAACTTTCCAGTCATCTCACCATTTTGACCACCTCGGGGTAGGTCTGCTCAGTCAGGTAGCCCCGGCTGAGGGTGACATAGTCCACCAGCTCATTGAGGGTGGACCGCTTATACTCTTTCATCTTGAGGTCAGACAGTGTGTCCATGAAGTCAAACAGAGTACAGCACTGCTGCAGTTTCTTGAGGAATAGCTCTGGTTGCTCCTGCGCAGAAACATCTAGACAGACAGAAAGAAAGAGTTATAATCCACAGAGCACTAAAATTATTTATTACATACTGTAATCTGCCTCATTTCAGAACTGTTAGTAGGAAGCCTGAAATACTTCACATATTAGCTTGGAGGTCCATCTGGCATCTAAATATTCCGGCTGACAGGGCCTTCAGTTTGAAAAGCCATTCAAGACACAGTTATACTTGTCCCATAACCAACCACTTCAGTAGTTTGTGACAATATTTAAACACCTGACACAGACAGCATATGCTCACTTTTAAAGTAAAACATCGTAAATGTATTTAGATACCATGTGAATGGCAAAAGTTTCATAAGTCATCTTTAAGGTGATGAAACATACTTGAGGATAGCTGACGTTAAACATTTTAAATATATTTAAACTAAAATAAAAACTACTCATATATAGATAGAAAGTTATTTTAATAATATTTCAGTTTTTAGTGTGACTATCTTCAGATAAATAACAGGCTTGGTAAGCATGAGAGAGGTAAAATTGGACAACATGACACCGACAGAACAATCCCATCTTAATTTAGACTTTTCTTTCATTTGTTCACACAGCGACAGTTTGTCTGCATTTAGCATGTCGCTTTCCTTTTTTGTTATTAAAAGTACAATTTCCCTAATCAGCTCTATCAGACCAATAAAACTAGTTCAAAACAGCCTGCTGTCAACAGCCATTAACTTCATCTGACCACGTAAACACAGCTTACCTTTCAGCAGAGGAAGCTGCACCAGCTCTATGGGCTTGTCCTGAGATCTGAACTGGGACGAGCTCTGCGCTCGCTTCTGCCTGGCTTTCCTGACAGACTTCCTGGAGAAGCCGTCCACCTTGTCCACCGACGGGGCTGTGGTGGCTGCTGAAGACATAGCCCTATGCCCAACAAAGAAAGAGGAAAACAGAACAGTCAAGAGAGACTTTGAACTGTGTATCCAATGGACACTTTACAATCCCATGAGGCCACAGGAGAGGAGTTGTGAATGGCAGCGAAGACATATTTGGCTTTACTGAGCAGTAAAATATTCCATCTAAATGACAAAAGCAAATGAGCTTCCTACAGAGGAGGCATCGTAGACCTGAGCTAGATGAAAAATCTGTTACGAATTAAAATCCTCATCCCCCAGACGTGCACTTAAGCGCTCAAACTCTATCTGCTTTGGCCTTTCAAATTCAATGCTAGTAAACAGCAGTGGGCCATTACAGGTTAAATTGTACTTAGGCTGGTGTCCCTGAGGCTTCTCAGCCTTACGTAATGGCTCAAAACACACCCACAGGAATGCCACGCACTGGGATTACCATGGGACGGATGGGACAGGAAGTGGTCAGGCTTTAGTACTCCTCCCAAGCAGAGCAGGAAGTGGAGGAGTGGCAGAAGGAGGTGGGGACTTCACATTGTACACGTGCTTAGCAAGGCCATCTCCCCACTAGAATGAGGAGTAGCAGCGTGTAGCGATGGGCAAAATGAGCGACAAAATAAAACAAACTCCAAACAAAGTCAAACACAACAACAAAACAAAAACGCCAAACAAGGGGGGAAAAATGATACATACATATATCTCAACATAATATCAAAACACTAAATATATATAAACATAATATCAAAAATAGACAAACATTTACAAACAAAAATCATAAATAACTCATCTAAAAACAAAACAAAACAACAAAACCCAAATCATAAAACAAGCAAAAAAAATTTTTTATATATTACACACAAATACACTACAAAAAAAATAAAAAAAATAAACAAAAAAGTCAAATAAATAGCAAAAACGAAATCAAAAAATTAAAACAAAAATTAAACAATTATGCAAACAATAAAAGCAAACAAAAACAAAACCCAGACCATTAAACCAATACCAAAACTAAGCAAAAGACAAAAAAACCCAATAGGAAATGAAAGGACTGCAATGAAGAGTGTAATGAAAATCATTCATCTTGAATAAGAGCCAGTTCTTGGTTCCCAAACCATCTTTTTCAGCTAAAATATTAACATCCTGACACTTTGCTATGGCAGGAGCCGGATGAGAGAAACAGACAGCTGATTAATTTCACAGCATGCACAGATACTTTGTTCTCCAGAGAGCATCTACAGGGGGTCTATGGATGTGACCTTCTGTTCTGCACGGTGTCCTACATTTGGACACACATTAATTTTAGATAAATGAAAGGGAAAACCAGAAAAGGGGGAGAGGGGGGCATTAGTGTATCATCAGTTTATATATTATTTAATTAATGTTAATAATATTCAATTTTGCAACCAGTATAAAACTTTTTTTAATCCAAACTAGGGCTGGGCAATTAATCGAAATCGACATTCAGAAGCTATAATCGATCAAATATTTTCAGGTCGATTATTTCTATTACTTTCCCTTTAAAAACACTACCGCGTGTGGAGTCACGTGACCAGCGCCGATACGTTACCCTGCGTTCACACCAGACGCGACACGTGCAAATAAATCACGCCATTCATGCGTAGTTGGACGCTTGAACATTTTAAGTTTACTTGCTTCATTTGCGCATGAAATTCTCTTCACAGCAAACACGAATTCACGTCATGGGAGGGGCTTCCAGTCTCTGTACATCGCAATGCACTGTTTAAAATATTATTTACAAGATATACAAGAGTTATTTTATTTAGAAGTGATACTTATTTTCTACTTTTAATACAAAAAACATTGAAAATAATTTATTTTGGTATTTATTTTAACTTTTTTTTATAAGAACAAAGTGACTTAGTTTTAGGCACCGTGTGCTTTAATTTCAGTTGTTCAACATTGATGTTTAATAAATAATCATAGATAGAAGATGCGTGTTTCCTTCAATTATTTTAAAATCAAGTAATGCTCCCTTCGTTCAAAAATCTCACTTGTAATATGTGAGCATATTTACTGTACAAGATTTGTCAGTGAACTATGAGGGCAAAAAATAAATAAAATAATCGTTCATTAATCGTAATCGAGTTAAAATGTTCAGTTAATCGAGATTGAGGTTTTAGGCCAAATCGCCCAGCCCTAATCCAAACTACAGTGCAAACATTCACATTACAACGCCATTACACTTCGTTAAATGACAGTGTAACGTATTACTGACCTGAACCCTGGCTCAAAGTTAATAATCAAGGGCCTTTCACTTTCTTCTGGATTCCTGCAAGGGGTGTTGGCTAACAGAGAGACCTCAGAGTTACTGTTACCGTGCAAATCCAAGTGCTGTCATTATGACATCTACCAATTAAAAACCTCTTATCTGCTGACAAGGAAGAAGAACGCTCATCTGAAAGTTACTGTAATGAACAAATAAATTATTCCCTTTAGTTTACTTATCTGATAGGTTGAAAGTTCGCTGATTCATCTTCTCTGCCCTGGCCTGATATTGCTTGTGTTTCCTACCAACCTGTGTTGAATCTCCAGACTTCCCTTCTTTAACGTTGTCAAAATAAAAAGGACTAATTTGCACAAGATGCAAATGATAAGCAATTTCCACTGGGTATACATCGAATTTTGCGTTTTCATGGGTCTAATAGAATTGTTAAGCTTTGTGTAACTCTAAGATATGTCCACTTAAAAAGGATTTTCAATGTACAATAAATAAATGCATTTGTTTTATGTAGTCAACCACCACTAGTCGTGCAACCCAAGACTCTTTCCCCCAGTTTCACAGACAAGGCTTTAGCTAGTTCCAGACTAAAATGTATGTTTGAGCTGTCTCAGATGAAAATATCTGGCATATCTTAAAATATGTCAGTGTCATTGTTCTGTTTTAAGATGCACACCTGTAATATTTTTTCTTAGAAGGCATTTTTGTAAAAATTGCTTAAATATCTTAATATAAATGGCTTAAGCTAAGCCCGTTTGTAAAACCAGGCCTTGGAGTCTTAAAAAAATAAAAAAAATGACAACAAATAATACATATAATATACATCATATACACACACACATACATATAATTGGGTAATTTACAATGCAAAAGGGAACAGCCTCCATAACGAAAGTCCATGATATACATTTAAGCAAGATCTTATGCCTAGTAAATATTCTTTGCTAATAAATTTCACTACCGAGTGTGTAACTGTCAGTTATCAGGCTGATAAATGTCATAACACCAGTCATAAACCAAAAGGACTTTGGAGGCAAAGCCACGCCATGTAGGGAAGTGTTTCTGCCATCTTTACTGCAGCCTCCAAATTGAAAAACAGGAACAAGTCTTTAAGAAAAGTTACATTTAATTACAACTCAAACTTAATATGAAAGGTCACCAATCTGAATTATTCCTAACATCAGCTCAACTATAGATACTGAAGTTCTCAGTGATGGATGCAGTCATGGATGCCTTAGCAAAACAGAGATGAACTTAAGACCACGAGACCCTTACGTAAAAGTGAACTTTGAAGAACAGCCGACTGCTTTTCCATTCTGCAGATGTGTTTACATTATGGTGGCTCTAATATGGCCCTAGACGGCCTGCCAGTACGAGTAAGTGCTGAGAAACAAAGCATTGCACACTTAACCACGGCCCAGGATTTATTCCCCGTTCATCTAACAGTATTATAAATCAACGCTCACGATACCAAGTTGTTTATTGGACGTTCAAGGTTTCCTACGCAAGGCCTTCACATACATTGCTGAGAGAAGGATCGTGATCGTGTTTAAGTCTATTAAATCGAACGTAAAATGTAAGCTCACCTTGTTCGTGGAGTAAACTATAAAACTTTTCACGTCTGGACAAGCGAGGAAATGGCAACTTTAGGACTTGGTTGTTCTAAAGCATAAAATGTCATCTACCGGAGCTGTTTGGTTATACATTTACTTAAGAGTGCAGGATCATTGTTGTACAACATGACCCACATTCGGTTAAGCTTCGGCTCACAAACGGACACCTTGATGTCCTCTCAACCTACAGCAAAACACGCAGGCAAAACACAGAATTTGTTTCATTGCAATTGTGCAAAGTTATCCTTATTTTAGTGGCGTCAAAGAAGCTCCAAAACATTATATCTCCTTACATCACAAACAGGAAGTGGATTTTTTTTTATGTGCTAGACAACAGCAATGCAAAGAGCGTTTTCGAGGTGGTTGATTAGATACTGAAACTGATGTATTTAGATATCCTGTAAATGGTTTTGTAACCTAAACATTTCAAACCTCTCCCTTGGAGTTTGTTTAGATGCATCAAACGAAAAACAATATCTATATTTCTTTGCTTGACCATCACTATACACCTATTTTTTCAGGGAACTAGTGGCAGTTTGTGTTTTTGGTAAACTTGAAACATGACTCAAGGCAAAAAAAAAGGAAAATGCAAAAAAAAATAAAATAAAATGAAGCAACAACTTGTTGCACCGTCTTAAATAGACAGTTATGAATAACAATGACCACAATTATTATTTTATATACAATGATTACTTAAAAAAACTAAGTGACAAGAATGTGAAAGTCAGAGAAATTGAAAAGGCAGCTGAAAACTTGACAGTATTATAGTTCTCACTGGACTGATCACATGTGGACATGCACGTTAACAATATTATCAATGTTTAACTTTTTTCATCCAATAATCATGCAGTTTTATTTTCCAAGTTACTATTTTGTTTCAAAACCAAACGATTCAAAAATCTGCTTCAACACATACTGTATCGCAATGCTTCTCCAACCCCAAAGAAACCTTTTTTAGTAATGCATCTCAAACTTCACAAGCTTTGAATTTTAAAAACATGCTGCAAGACAACAACTTCAGTCTGTGTTTGTTTTATAAGGAAGGGCCCTGTAACATACAACTGACTCCTCTCATTGATTAGAACGCCTGACTCAAATTACAACCATTATACAGATGGTTGTCCTTTACATTGACACAATGTTTTTAACAAAGCACGCACTGGATCTGAGTTTATAGAGACAACAAACGGTCCTTCTGCATGCTCCAATATGCTGCATCCAAAAACATTTTATACATAAGATTGCAGCCAATTCTGGCATGTCACTCACGTTGCCCAAGGTTTAAACACACACTTTCTTATGAAATGCGTGTCCTTGACAGATAAAAGTATGTCCTGTCTCACTACCAGACAGAAAACCAGGAGATCAGAAGAGTTCGAATCAGTGTGCCTGAAAAGTCTCAATTGTCAGTCCATGAAACGCATGACTGCAGCTGTGGAACAAAAACAGGTGTGGAGTATATTGCATTCCCGAGAGCCTGAAAGACAAGGCCAATAAACAAGACTGTTGACTTGGTAAAGCCGGCAAAAGCCAAAGAAAACCTGAAGGTGACAAACTCAACACTGAATATTTGCATTGACTCAGATTTGAAAAGTGAGATGATGTTCTCGTCCCATCACGGGCTGATCAGGCTGCCTACACATATGCAAAAAATAAATACAAGGCACAGAAAATATAATAATCATCACTGCCCAGTGAACAACCATTGCTCATTTCACAGCATTATCCCATACCGACATGAAGAAAGCGTTTCTGAAAACCTCAAATGAGCAAATGTGTCAGAAACCTAATGACAAGATTGTAATCAAAGCACGATCGTATGTTTAACACCCTATAAACACCAAACCGACCACAGTGGTTTTGATCTTAAAGAGTGCATGGTTCTCTAGTTGTATGTAGTTGGCTGGCCACTCTGCTTTAAACGGCCGGACGCTTGTGAAATATCAATCTAAAATCACCATTAACTTAGCAATGCAGTGTTTAATTGTGTTTCTTACCTCTTTCGATGGTTATCGGGTCCAGGTGGCTCGTTCTAAGCAGCTAACCTTGTACTTGCAGGCGACCCAGCTAGCCAGCTAAACCAAACGCTTCACTATCGGACTATTTAAACCGGTCTCGGCTTGGGAATACAGTCCGCGTATGAATGGTGACGATTTTTCCGACTGAAGTCACAGCAAGATCCCCGTTTATGAGATAATTAGCAAGCCGTCTGAAGGTATGTCAGCATTGCACAGCTAGCAAGGAGCTCCCCGTACAGCTAATCCCTGTAGCTGCCGTCCCAGCCTGCGCCAAAAGCCACATTCATACACATACACTGACCGACTACATACCCAGATGTTGGTCACTAAGGTAAGAATGTCCTTCTCCTTACTGCTAAGCTCACTCAAATGGCGACTAATTGCTAGCCTGTTATCACAAGTATATGTTAGCAGGCTGTGCTAGTGCTCTGTGCCAATTTTTTCCTGGCTCAAAACAGACCGTTAAAACCGACCTTGCTGAAACGCTGCTTTACGCTGTTAGGCCGATGATTGGCTACTCGCTGCATAACGGACGCGTGGATTGGCCGGCGTCCTGTCAATCAAAAACTGTTTAGGAACGCCTCGAAAGTCAAACGTCATTGATGTCGAGGAGCTATGAAGGTCGGTTGCGGCGTAAATGTCTGAGATGGAGATTGGATGAAGACAAGGACCAGAAATGCCCGTATGGCGAGAAATGTCACCCGAGCTGTGGTCCGCTCGGTTTCCGCCGGCTCTGTTTACCTCGAATGAGTCGCATTACAACAACCTAATTACGCTTATAACGACTACTAAACAAACGATTCCACTAACGTTTTCTATTCTTAGAAAAGGATTTGGGGATTTTTCCCCTCTTCAATTAATGAGTCCTCACTTGAAACACGGTGTTACATAACTTAAATGACACTGACCACTTATGATGTCTCGTTGTCGTTCCTTTCAGTTGAGACAATTTAATGTTTCGGTTGTAATTGCATGCTTTACTAACATTGTTATATAGTTAGGCTATATAGTGGTTAGTCTCTCGACCAATGAATATTTTGAGTTGCGCTAAATATCAGCCGCAAACTTCCTCTGAACTGCGTAACTGGAGCATAAATAACCCCCAGTAAAGACTTTAAGACCAGTTTGGTTGACTGTTCAGTGACCCTTGTAAGTAGTGTTTGGAATAAGTACTTTTGAATGAATCTTTTAAGTAAAAGAAGGATCCCATTTCTCTTTTTAACCACCTTAATTCTTTCTTTTCACTGTTTCCCTATTCTAGATTTGTAGATGGGCATTTTCTTACCAAAGTGTATTAAAGTAATCTGTCACAACTCAAAAAATATATATACTCTAGTCGCCACCTACTGGTGTAAAGACGCAGAAGATGCGCGAATCGGCGAACAAATCGTCACTGAATCAAAATTGCCAAGACCAATGACTTTTGTAGATCCTCTCATAAACAGACCCCTTCTTAAATTGGATTTGCAGTGAACTACACCATTTCAAGATACTTACATTAACATCTCGAGTTCCACTGTGCTTTGTACGTGCGACCACATGATGGCAATAGAGTATCTTAACTTTATTCCTGCTATTCTCAGTGAAGATACCAGATGGTCAAATATACTGTAGTATGTTTGATAAACTACTGCCTATTTCTGGTTTAGTCTATGAAACCAGGCCTAAATGTACTTAATGAAGTATTGTGAGGTCATAAAACGGCATTCATTATTTTTAAAGTAGCCTAATTTAAAGTAGTTTTAGAGCAAGCACAACATACTAGACACTGATGTCCCTGCTTTCATGTCAACTACCCTCCGAATAAATGGGATTTTTTATTTTGCAGTAAATGTGAAAAAAAATAAAAAATAACTATAGCTAATATACTTCAGGACATGTGAGTAATACACAATTAGCTATAGTGTGGAAATATAAGGTCCTCTAGCACTTACACAGTGGGTTGAAATCAATACATTTTGCAGAAAGTAGACCTTTGTCCAAAGAGCTGACAAATTGAGAAATGAGTATATGCCCCTGAACCTTGCTGGATCAAGAGAACACGAGCACACACACTTAACTCTGATAAGAGGAAACACTGCAAGCCAAGCATTTAGTTGGTCATAATCAAAAAGTCATTTTCACAAACATAATGCTTTAAAACAAAATGTTCATTCTCCCCAATGGAATTTTTTTTAATTAAAAACAAGTATTAGTTTTAGATGACAAGGATGCAAATATACTGGTAATTCATATTGGGGTTTTTTTATTTCACGATAAAAATAATAATAACAGAAAAATGGCAAGAACATTGCAGACGAGGAGCCATATTACAGATACAGTACGTGTGTGAGTTTAGATGACAATGAACGGCTCAAAGTTCGGCACAGGTAAGGTGTACAAGCTTCATTCATAATGCATTTCCTTGCAGGAAACCCTAAAACACCATCCAGCCGTCTGTGATATGATTTCCACTTCAGCTCAGTGCACTGTAAAATAAAACAGCTTATCATTCAATTACGGAACATTTACTATATGCACAACTGACCACAATCGGATAGATGCACAACTGTTTTCTTTAATAAATTTCACAAACAGCACATTAAAACAAATCTGTAGATACACGTCATATGTAAGAAAAGAAAATAAAAAAAGTGAAAAGTAAAACCTTCAATTATATAACAACAATGAGTTTTGCTAAATACACATTATGGATGCATGACAATATTTGCACCATCAAAACTGTTTACAGAAAGACAGCTGTGGTGTCTTGTGCCTAGTTGGAAAATAAAAGTAGCCCTGAAAAATAAGGATGCAAGGCACTGGGGTTTCTGAGCAATGAATGTTTATCAGAGACCTGTCTTCTATGGCTGGCTTTACATCATTTCATTGTGAACCTGTACACGCTGACAAAATAAAGTACTAGTTCAAAGACAACATATCAACTACCTAGGTTAATACTGATCAATACATGTAGGATTTACTTTAGCGCAAGTCATCATGCCCACGATCATGTTTAAAGAGCTAAAACTGCAGTGAATTCAGACACGTGGACAAAGCAAGGAACTTCAGTCATTTCATTAAATAAAGTCACGCGGAGTGTGTTCCTGGTGAAGGATTTCAATGCTCCTTTCAATCTCCTCCAAACTAATGACAGTGTGGTACATGATGGATGCCGAATGAAGACATGCAGAATACCTGTAGCACTCAACAGCTCTGAATTTTAGTTTCTCAATTTAGCCAGTTGTTACAAAAAGAAGACGGACATAATTTATTTACCCACGTCATTCAAAAAATAAAAATGTTTTTAACAGTATAATTAAAAGTCAATGAATTCCAATTTTTTAGACAAATAGGTTTGAAACAAGAAGGTAAGGAAGAAAATGAAAACCAGTAACGGAAATATTACTAAAATCCACTTGTTTTGCACTGAGATATTCACTCACCGCATACATCTTACTCCCTGTAATCATTTGGAAAAACACATCTGACGCATATAAATAATACATTGACAAAGACAATGGTACAGATATGATGCTTTGTACTGCCAGGAAGTTCCCTCCCCTCATTCTCTCAATGCATTGCTGCTTATTGTGAGGCGTGAACTCAACCGGTTTTTAGATAAGAACAACTTTCTACACCTCTCAGATTTAAGAGCATTTTTCCCGAACCACTGAATGAACCATTGGGGCCACAGCACTGATCTAGAATGGACCCATTGAGAAACAAGCTCTAGGAAGAACAGAGACTTACAAAATGTTATGAGAACGAGCCCTTGAGGGAAAACCATGACAAGGATACAAGAAAGTTCACTCAGGTTAATTCGTGAAAACAGACGTGAAGGACCGCAGACAGAGCCAAAATGGGTACAGCGAGAAACAATCCACAGTATTGTTGAGCAAGAGAAAGCACAAGGGTCCAGGATGGGTGGGTGTCAGTCTGCTGAAGGAAATGTACTGAAGACAAATGCAGGAAACATTTGAAACCTTTTGAGAAACATTGGCGTTTAAAGGTGCCATAGAATGCATTGAGAGAATATTTTCAATTGTTCTCTGATATGTACATAGAAGGTATGTAGCTTA
>JAUMHQ010000083.1:8321898-8335623 GCA_032361165.1 Enteromius paludinosus
AATTAATGCGGGCCAGCTGAAACCAATTCGTCCAGCGCTTCTCCTGAAACTACGTTATTGCAAAACGTTTATTTATAACAGCTATTTATAAACATACGTTTGCTGAACAACAATGGAACAAATTTGTTGATAATTTAACTACTCTCTCTCAATATTGACAAATCCTCTTTAATTTTAGTTACCTGGATAACTTTACCTTGGCATACTTTTAATAAGAACAATATGCAATGAAATGCATTTAAAAAAAATTGCATGTGTTCAAAGCAGCACTTAAGATATAGTAGTGATGGGACTGGCCTGAGTGGACAACGTTGAACCCTGGGCCACAGACTTGTTCCCCCACAACATTGGCACAGTGCATGATCTTCCTAAAACATTGGGTGTGAAGATTTCCACAAAGATGATTTAACCACCTAAAATAACAAGGTTCCCATCACCTAGGCAACCAGCATCTGCTTTCTAAATCTGTCCGCTCCCACCAACAGTATTTAAACCGATAAAGAGACACTGCATCTGCCAAAAAAATAACAGGTGTAAGAAGTCAGTGGTAATTGTTAGTACATGTGCAACCTTCAGCACTGATGACTAACACTCAAGCCTTGCATTAGTCATCAAGATTGACATGTTGTGTTTCGGCCTCTGTCTGCTCAACGCATAAAAATGTAAATGATCACCGCTGGCTCATGCAAGCCCAGGGGAAGCAATTATCCAATCAGAGATCTTCTATGAGGAAAAGTAAAACAGATGAGCATTAGAAGATCAGAGGATACTGAGTCAGCCGTGATGACTCACCGATTTGTTTTGTTACTTGGTTGCAAAAGACTAAAGCAGCATATATTAGGCTGCTTCTTGAACTGCTCCCAAAACCTTAGTCACGAAGCTGCAGAAAAAGTCCCTAAACTTTGAAAGCTGTGCAAAGCTGAAGGTGCATTGAACTGCATTAATAAGCTCTGAATAACCATTATGCACAGCTACTCGTGCAACAGACGGAAATGGTCATGCTTATAAAAAAAAACAAAAAAAAAAAAAACTTTTTTCCATCTGTGATCATTTACTCATCCTCATGTTGTTCCAAAACCTTGATGAACCATTGGTTTAAGACAATAAGAATGAATGATTAAATGTGATGAAATCGTTACTCACCAGGACAGAGTGCATGCCCATATAAATCCTGCTGATGCACACAAGGACACTCCAGAATAAAGCGATGCTCAGTCCAAACATGAACGGGTACTGTTGAACACAGAGAGGAAAAGACTTGAGAAATTGCAGCTCAACAGTCATTAAATAATTTGTATACGCAGTAAAAACCAGGGTTATTTTCTTTAGTCTTCGATAATAATATGAAATATAAAAAATGTTTGTTTTTAACCTGATGTACTTAAACTAAAATACAATGAAAACATAAATTAAGCTAAATTAACACTAGTTAAAATTAACATTTCAAACAATGTACGCTACTGTTTAAAGGTTTTTTTAAAGAGGTAAATGCTTTAAGTCACCAAAGATGAAAGAAAAAATTACGCAGCACAGCTGTTTTGAACATTGTTGAATCTCTAGAGCAGAAAATGCCACCGAAGACTGGGGTAATGAAGCTGAAAATTCAGCTTAAATATTCATTAAATAAATTACATTTTAAAACAGAGGGAAAGTTATATACATTAGCGTAATAATTCACAATATTACAGTTTCTACTGTTTTAAAACAAATAAATGCACGCTTGGTGAGCATGAGAAATGTTTCATTCCTACTGAGCCAATGGTAGTGCATGTAAATTATAATCCAATATTTAAATGGTTTCCAAGAATGCAGTGTTTTTCATACCAAAGGGAAGAACTAACTGCTTACAGTGTAGTATAACTTACAATTACGCATTACGATCAACCACAAATTAAGCAACAGGGCACACTGTTAATGTAAATGTATATATTTGATGAACACACTAATACTTTAGAGGCAGACCAAGGGCAGTTGCAAAAGACTTGGTGGATCGAAGAAGCTGCTGATCTGCCTCTGGATTTCTCATTCAGACAACAGATCTATTCGTTTTTTTGGCATTCAGTTGAACTTTCCTTCTGTGCTCATGCATTTATTCGCTCCAGTAGTCTGGGCAATATACCAGTACCTCCCACAATCCCATCAACATTGACTACTCTGTATGCAAGTACAAAATGTGAGCTGACTTGACCTCACTTGTTCTCCAGCAACTTCCAAAACAAAGCGTTAATGCAGATTTTCAGTTTCCGTATACAAATAAAAATAAAATTAAATCTTCATACGTGAATACAAAGCTGCGAGTTCTGTACTCTCCGATTTGTAGGCTAGTTTGAATAATTAATCTAGAGAAAAATCAAGAGGCCAGAGCAATGGCAAAAGAAGAGGAAACATGTTTGAGGCCATTGTTTCCAGTTTCCTGCTAAACATGAGAGGATATGAAAGCAAGAAAATAAACTATAGGGACCGAGTTCTGTTTTTCTGCACAAACAGCTGGATGAGGCTCACAGTATTATCAGTCAGTTGATGCTGACTTCAGAAAAACTGCTTGGGACAACAACAAAAATGAATGAGAACGAACTTATCTGTCAAAAGCAGACTGAGAAAAGCTCTACAGAACTAGATCAGATCCACGTTGTATGTAATAGGTGTATCAAAAAGAGTTATCATAAGCAACTTTTGGTGAATACAGTAGGCTACAAGCTAAAAGTAAGGATTTCTTTGACACAAACAAGCATACGATTCAGAAAACCCAGCAGAGAAATCCATATTTATGAATGATACGGTGCACTGCATGCACCTTTAAAATGGCTGCATATTTTTGAGATGGAAAGGGATTTACTGGGAACCTTGGTTTCCAGATGAGTTCTACAATAATACCTCAAAATATTTCCAATGGATGCAACAGATGACTTTTGAGATCTGAAAATCAATATTTGAGCACCGGTGGAATAATGCCCTTTTAAAGGAAGGGCAAGCGTTCTAGCATGTCAACAATGAACTTCACATAGCTCCGGCAAATGAGGTGAATTAGAATAGAAACTAAAAACATATGACTTCCCCTCAAGAGAAACAGCTTAGTTCAGCCCTAGTCATCCATCAAGTAAGTTGAGAACAAAGCATTACAAATATTATGTTTGATTAAAAGCATGCAAGTGGTTCATAGTGGAGAGACTAATGGTGCCTTAATCTAACACGCAACTTAATTAAGACCCAACATAATCAGTTAACCATCAGTAGCCTGGGCCCGCCCATACTTCCTGTGACGCTACATTCAATTTTCCTACTGCTTTAATGAAGCTAGCTACAATTGGTTACGGTGGCTTCAGGTTTCGTCGCTATGCCTACGTCATCGGAATGAGTGTTCTGATTGGTTGTAGATTCGTCCAGTAGTATACAGAGGCATCTGATGGACGCAGGTTAAGCCCGCCTTAGTAAGGCAGCTTGGCCAGACTAAGCTCCTAAGTCACGGAAGCCAGGCTAAACCATCAGTGCATTTTGGAGCATTTCTTTCAGTCTTCAATTTCAATTGGAAAGGAATTTGCTTCAAATCAAAGGCTGGGCTTCAGGATATTATCAGCTCGTTTATGAAGAATAATCAAAATGCTAACAGTTGTTTTGATACTGAAGACAATCAAGACAACATGCTAGACCTAACTTGTATCTTTTTCCTACTTTTTTTTTTTTAGTATGTCAAAACTGAAAGCATAGAATAGCCCTTTCCACTACTACAGTAACCATTCTGTTAGTTACTGGCACTACTTTTGCTGTCCCAGTAGTGAAAAGTAGGCCTAATTATTCCATTGTCACTGGAAACAAATTGCAGTTTTGCAGCAACAGCATCACTGCAAATTGCATCATGGGAATCTTGCAGTTCAGGAATCACGTACTACAATTTTTGCAGTTATATTTAAACAACAGGCTGCACTATATCCAAAATACTACTAATAGCATGAGGTTACATATAATTACTCTGTATGTCAAGACTAGTCAGAATGTCTATTTCAATAGTCTTGTGGGAACTTTTCTGAAATTAATAAAAAAAAAAAAAAAAAAAAAAAAAAGAATGGCTACTTCATCATTTTAATTAAATCACACTCATATTCCAGTTTCTAATAAAGTGTCTATTCAGTTGCGTGCCAGAAAAACTGGAATAGATCTTAACTCCATCTTAACAGATCTTAGGAATAGTGAATAGTTACTACTAGTGAATAGAAAGTAACTAGCAAAATGTACCTAAATGTGAAATTACTAGTCAAACAATAATAGAATATGGAATAATGAAATATGCTTATATCTCTAGATCCACAAAATTCAATGGCCAAACTTGGTAACATTTAAAAAAACTGATTGCTGATGCTGTCAACTTGTCTCACGTGGATATGATTATCGGTTGGTTATGTGGGAAAAAGCTCAAGGTGTGCAACATACCTGCCACCGGCTGCACGTGAGCAGGAACAGACAGAAGGGCAGCGCGGTGCCGGACATGGCGTGTGTGGAGGGCATGCTGTACTCCGTGTTGTAGAAAACCTCCACTTTGACCACAGGAGGAGAGGCGGGACGGGTCCAGCGGACCAGATCTTTCGTGGACTGTCCGAGAAACAGCACCCAGGCCCACACCACGATCAGCTGCCGGCTCACATAGGGGTCCACGTTCCACATCAAGAAGGGGAAGAACACGATGAAGAACATCTCGTTGCCGAGCTCGGTTCCGATGGTGAAGAGATAGAAGAGAAACCTGTTCTCGATGATGAACTCCTGGCCAACATCACCGGTCAATGAGTTCCTCCGTAACGGCTTTACTGTGCCTTTGGAATCCATCTCCGCGTCTTGCCTCGAGGGTCCATTAGCGGAAAATTCGTCCTGTTCAACATTTAAACTTTTTCTCAGCCTTTGGCCCGGAAGTCCGTGTGCTGAGTCTCCACTACCCGCGCATTGACCCACGCAAGCACCGTTGACCCCAAGCGTCTCACCAGCCTCGGTCGGTTTTTTGGAAAAGGTCCCGCGGACGCCGCAGAACTGCTGGAATCTGGCGACATGGCAGGGATCCTGTAGGTATCGACAAAGACAGACGAATCTGTGGAGCGCGTCGCTTGCCATGGCGAAAGCAAAAGGGCTGAATCAGTATCACACGCGCCGCTCGCGAGAGGCTGTAAACACCAGCGCGTGCAACGCTGCCCAGATCAATAGCTGGTTATATTGTACGGCGCATAGCTATACAAACCTCGAGTCTTCAAACTGCCGGAGACAGTGGTAAAATACAGTCTATGACTGGGAGCTAGGAAGTAGCTGTCTGTTATTAAGCAGGGAGGGCGACAGTACGTAGCTGAAGGCGGGGACGCGCACTGGCAGTGACGCACAGTAGGTCCCGGTCTTTCTCAATTATGGTCAGCTGGGAATATATTTTTAATATTCACTACTAGTGAAATATAGTAACTGAAATGAAACAGGAGGATCAGAAAATGGGAGGTGCTTAGCGCTTCATCAAGAATAATGAGTTCGAAAATATATTTTTCCTCAGTTGTTCAGTGTGCATGTTACATTCAAGGGCTATGCACGGTTTTCGGTGTTATTTGAATATATTTTAAGTGTAAATTATTATTATGCAGGACAATCTGAAGCAGCTTTTTAATGTCGAGTTCACGTGATACCTGTTACTTTTCTCCGCGCTTAACCAATCACACCCTGTGTCCCAACGAGCATGCGGTCCACCTTATCTGCCCTAAAAAGTGTGGAAAATTACTTGCATATAGAATTTAGGATGGACATCCAGCACATTGGGACGCAGGTGGAGTCAATTTTTAAGCAGTGGATAACAATTTATAAAAATAATTTCTGCTGAATTTCTGTTTGTACGAATAAATGTAGAAATGCTGATGACTTTAATATGTCTCCAAGACAAAACCTTTATAAATGTATGCGACCCAGTTGTGTTTTCAGTTGAGTAAGCAGTCGAGCGCCCCCTTAAGGTAAAATACATATGTTGGACTTCACTGTAAAAATGTTAACCTGTGCAATTATACAATTTGATAAAATAAAAAAAACCAAAACAAAACACAAAGCTATACAAAAATAGCATTAAAATGACGTTAACTTCATGGCTCTTGAGTAGATAGGATCCTTTGTCTCAGGAAATACCATATGCAGAATGTTTCAGCAAATTTTTTTGCATTCAGTTTTTTTTTTTTGAGTTGAGGATAGGATGACACTGGTGCAACTGAAGCTCATGGGTTTTAGATAGCCCACAAAAATGAACACTGTATCAAGACTGGAATCAGGGCTTTCTCATGGTGATTACAACAGTGCTATGACAATGTGGAGCACGTGGAAGGACACAGAGGGACCTTTGTGGTCAGATGAAAGGGGTTCCCCCAACTACAGGATTTCATTTACACTGTCGTGCTATCATATGTCTGGTCATACTTGTAGCAATTGTGGAAAAGAGTGGGGTCAGTGCTTTTAAAAAAAAAAAAAAAAAATTAACTCCGTGACATTGTAAACATTTCTCCACTAGAGGGAGACTTTTGCATGGAATTTTTATTTTCTAGTGGCCTTTAATCATTTTTATATATAAAAAAAAAAAAAAAAAAATATTATTATTATTATTATTATTATTATTATTATTATTATTATTAATAATAATAATAATAATAATAATATTTGGCCAAAGCAATGTAACACTACTAATACTTTCTGAAGACAAATCCCCTAACCTAAATTTGTTATAAAAATATACAAATCTAAGCATTCCCCGTACGAAGAATGTAACTGCAGAAACAAACTAGGAACCCAACAGCAGGATGGTCATTTTATTTATTTATGCCCAAACTAAAACAAAACCAATGCTTTCACATTCATATTTCTATTAAATAAAGCGCTGTGTAATACAAAACACAATGTCAACAGACATAAAACTCTGTTCAGAGCTATGCAATCACCACTTGAATCTTCTAACCTCTCTACGTTTCACTGAAAGGAAATAAAAGGATATATAGATATATACACACACATTATTAACGTTATTAATGGAACTACAGACTTACAGGCCGTCTTGTCTTTTTCCTTCACAGTCAGAAGCCATTCCTGTGTTTTTTGTGGCTCACCTTTTTAAAACAGAAAGTGAAAGACATCACACCAGCACTTCTGACCCATAATTTGAACTACCATTGTTCTCAAAAGTTGTTTTAGGTTTAAAAGCCAAATCTTACTTTGTTTGCCGAGGCTCTGCTCGGTTCTGTTCCTGAGCCACGGGGGTTTCTTTTTCCGGCCAATCAGGGCTTGATCGTTCCCAGAGCCTGATGTGACCATCTCAACCTGCCTGTGGCGCCTAGATTTTGTTCCCTTTACACCATGTCCCAAAGCCACGTGAAGGAAAAAAAATAAAAAAAATTCAGCATGAATTGTATCAAAGTGTTAACTGTACATAGGCATGGATGTATGGAGATTATAGCTGTATCCTAAAAATGATCTTAAACAGGGCAGTTATCTTTAGTACCATCCTCAAATATTTAACCCACTATGTAAACCATGTGTACACAACCTAAACAACAAGCATGGTAAAATTTGTTGCAAGATTTCAATTTCAAACCTTTGAAGCATGACCATACGATTTGGACTTGATTGCAGCAAGCATGTCAGCTCTACTGGAGGACTGCAGAAACAACGCCAGTAGTCTTTATTCAATTCAGATGCATGCTACAACTTTTTAAATGATATCTTTACTATTTGAAAGCTTGTTTCAAGTGGAGAAAAAAGTCGGAATTGTAAAGAAAGTCGTAGTTTTTTTAAATTCTGTACCATAAAAAAGCATATGTGAAATGTAAATTTACTGATATTAATATTATCAGAATTCAGATTTTCTAATCTAAAGTTTCTCACAGTTCTGAGGTTAAAAGGGCCAAATTGCAAGATACAAAGATCTGAATTTTGAGGAGAATTATTATTATTATTATTATTATTATTATTATTATTATTATTATTACTCATCCCACGGTAGAAACAAGGTTCCATGTTTTACTGTGGAAAGTTTCTGGCAGGGTGTAACGCACCTCAGATTTCTGAGTGGTTTCCTTCTTTGAGTATTGATCCTTCTCAGCCTGAGTACAAATGTAATTATTAATAATGTACACTAGTAAGACAAAGACATATTACAAACTGAGAAGAACATAAAGGAACACTCATTTAAAGACAAAAAAGGCTCATTCTCCAAATCCCCCTAGAGTTAAAAAGTTGAGTTTTAAAATTTTTTAATCCATTTAGCCGATATCCCGGTCTGGCTTTTAGCATAAATCATTCAATCTGATTAGACCAGAAGAATCTCATTAAAAAAAAAAAAAAAAATTGTTTTCTAAAAATATATTTTTTCCCCATTTAAAACTCGACTCTGATACATTGTGTACTAAGAAACTATTTGCGACTAGAAACCATTCCCTCATTCTGGCATAATAACTTTGCTGCCGTCCCAGCCTTGGCTGGTCTTAGCTGGTTTAGGCTGGAAGTAGCTGGTTTTAGCTGGTCTTCCAGCCTGGCTAGGCTGGTTTTAGCTGAAGAGCTGAAGACTAGGCTGATCTCCCAGCTACCATGGCAGCAACAGGCGCAGTGATATCACGCAGCACCTGAAAACAGCAAGACCCTTTTGCTTGCACAGGGAGCGCGTCTTGCTAGCTGGGGCCTATTTTCCACAGGTGCTGCATGATATCATTGCCCATGCTGCGGCCCAGAGCTGCAGCCATGGTACAGCAGTATAGTTCCTAATTATAAAACAACATTTTATCTCTGGGGGAGTTGGAGAATGAGCGTATTTTCAAAACAAGTGGAGTGTTCCTTTAAAATACAAATAAATGTAAAAAATAAAAAGTCAATGGATAATAGACTACTACAGTTAATCAACTTACTGCCATTTTTTCCTGCCACAGTTGGTACTCCAAAGCACATTTCTGAACTGAATGTGTCAGGTTAAGCAACGTTACTCCAGATAATGTTGGCACTGATGATTTCTTTAGCCTCTCATAATGTCCATGCACATTTGAAATCTCCTGCATTAAAAAATAAATAATTCTGAATAAAAATCCATTAATTTCAAATGGAGTTATTTTAATGCAGTGATAATGGTTATAAAAATCTCTGTAGTAAATACTCACTTCCAGCATTTCAATGGAAGCGAGTTCAGCCACTCTGTTTTTGCGGTCTCGAAACTCTTCATTCACATTATGCTGCAAGCGTACATTCGCTTCAAAATTCAGCTGCAAGTGAGTCAAATTAAGAGCCTTTAAGATGCTTTTGGAAGATGCAGCCCTTCACCTCAAAACACAATAGTAGAGGTAGAATCTGCTGACCTTTTGGGGCATGGCAGTGAAACAAAAGGCCTTAGATGATAAAAGCCTTTTAAAGATGTAAACGACATCAAAATGCTGGCAACTTTTTGCATCCGTTATAAGCTTCCGCACATCATACCAGTCCTTCAGAGCAATCCTGATCTGAGTAAATCAGACATACACTCAACTGTATGGATTAGAAACAATTTGCGGGAAAAGCAGAATCATTGGTCTTGATTGAAAAGAGAGTGAGTGAGAATTCAGAAATAAATCACCTTTTCCTTAGGCCAAATAAGTTGTGTGTTGTAAAGGCCGTAGATCAAATACAGGCCTCCCACCCGAATTTGAAAACTGTATGGGGGCAGAATGTATCTGTAGGCTATGGTGAATGAAAGCTGCGTGAAGGATTTCCTCTCAAGGTTGGAAGGAATTCCACTGTTGGGAAAAAAAAAAAAAAAGGAGATTGAAATAAAACGCATGCTTCATGTTTACTTTATGTGGGAAAACCATAAAAATGACAAGACAGTCATATCGTTTGAAATCTGTATTATATTTATTGTTCAGAAAATGGATAGGGAGTTGGACTGGTAACCCAAAGGTTGTGGGTTCGAGTCCCAGGCCTGGCAGGGACTGTAGGTGGAGGGAGTGAATAACCAGCGCTCTCTCCACCTTCAATACCACGACTGAGGTGTGACCCTTGAGCAAGGCACCCATCACCTGCACAGGAATATGCACTGATAGTATAATATATATATTTTTTTTTTACAGTTTATGTACTATACTGAAGTGACTGAAGTGCACGTCTAATAAGCAGGTAGGCATATTCCTATGAAATATTTGTTATACCGCCAACGACTTTAAATGTAGCGGTGCAACGCTGTAAAAGTGTGACTTACAAAAACACAGTAGAGAAGTCCATCTCCCTCCAGATAGTAGAAAACTCCTCATACCGAACCGACTCGGTTTGCTGGAAGCGGCCCAGAAGCTCCTCACAGTCGCTTTTAAACGGAGCCCAGTAAAATTCACACAGCTTCTCTACACGACACACTCGCATGAGAACACATCACTGAAGACAAACAACCACGTCAACAATAAAACATACAGTAACTTACTCCGCGACATCACCTCAAGGCCTCGATCTTTTCTGTTCACAATCCGCTATTATCACACTTTTAATAGTAATTGCCCGTGCACCTGCGCGCGTGGTCATTTGACGAACCAGCACGTGTTTTGTGTATGCGCGCGTGCAAGCAAATCCATAAACATGCCTGCGGTTCATTGAAAATAATTGCACGACATATGTAGTTCGTCAGCCAATTTAATCATTCAAAGGACCCGTAGTATGATGTTCTACTATCCATATGTTGCGCGTCCTGTAGGCAGCGTGCATTGCACATTATTTTTGTCCATTTGAAGATGGAATTATTTGATAAAATAAAGATGTAAATGTAAATTTAATTGTGTTCAGAGGGCTTATGAAGGCAAATGTTTGTCATTATAGTAATAGAAAACAGAAATATGTGTGTGTGTGTATATATATATATATATATATATATATATATATATGGTAATCTTAGGAAAATTTGAATATATATATATATTTTGGCACAAACAGTGCTTAGCTTAAGCCAGGACTAGGCATTAGTTTAATTAAGATATTCAAGCAACTTTTACAATCATGCCTTATAAGAAAATTTTACTGGTGTGCATCTTAACACAGAACAATGACACTGACATGTTTTAAGATATGTCAGAGCAAGATTTTTTCATCTGAGACAGCCTAAAAATGCAATTTAGTCTGGGACTAGCTTAAGCCTCGTCTGTGAAACTGGGGGTTTATTTTGTAATTGGAGCTTACAGATCATGCAAGATTAGAGAACAAGCCAGGCTTATCTTGGTTAGTCAGGCTTATTGCCAGTTCATTTGTATTAAAATAAGTGATACTATATGCCATAAACCTGGCTTATTTGGTAAACTTGTTTTATGGAACAGGCCCCAGGTATCTGAAAAGATCCAAATATACAGCAATGGTATTTAAGTCATGAACATAAAATGCTTTTGTTTTTATGTTGTTTTTACAATGGCTTACAACATTTTTTAAATTCTATTTTATACCGAAACAACCTTATTCATTCTTTTAAAAAACAAAATAAAGAACCAACAAGTTCAAACACATTAATATATATTAAAACAAAGCTGCTTCACTGCTTATTTCTTTAATGAAATTTTAATTAGAATTACACCAAACTATCCCAATAACTTTTCCACCAAGAATTTCATCCTTTCTTTACAACGTCCAGACAGTTGAAACGTACTTTAATTCAGATATTGAAAGAAAGTTCATCATGGAGGTGTATTGTCACCATGTTTGAAATGCAATTTAATGTACTCCTGAATAACTTAATAGATCCAGATAAAAAAATAAAGTGTCACGTCAATTGAAACGTACATCACAAAATTCTGGTCCACAATTGTCTTTTACTGATTATGCAATAAACAAAACATTTAGTGTTAAGAATAAAAGGAGAAGACTGGAGACTGCAGAGATAAATGAAGATTACAACAACAAAAGAAAGGTCATAAAATAGTTGCAGGACTTTGTCAACAGGCTGACATTCATCTGAAAGCATGATGAAAACAAATATGGTCTTACTTAAAACTAAGCATTCATGTTCTAATGCCGGTATAAATACTTGTAAGAGTGGGATATAATTGATACATCAGCTTTGCATGATCTAAAACTGCTCATGAAGCAAAAAAAAAAAAAGAAAAAGGTTACCAGCTATGACATCTCACAAGCATGAATTACCTTAAGCATCTACCACAAACAGAACTAAGCAGAAATAAATGACCACTAAAAATATAAAAATCTATTGCATAATTAAACTATAAATCTGTTTTAACCTCTTTGAGACAAAAACCATCATGAGAACAGCATTCTTTTTAATTCCCTTTTTTGCACAATCTCCATCATTACTTTCAATGGCTCTTTTACAATTCTGTGCTGTTCAAGAGAAAACTTAAAGTGATGTAAGCAAATAAAGCGACACTCACAAACATCCAACAGCGTTTAACCATTGAACCTATGAGTGCACACAAAGAACTCTCACGTAACCGCTACACAACAAAAGAGAAGAGAAAAAATAAACTGTTCAATCTCTCATTAAAAGTACATATTCATAAAAATGGTTTCGTATATTGCATGGCGTGCTGGTATTCTGTCTTAAGAAAATAGATTATTGTGCGACTGTAGCTACAATACACACGCTTTGGGGAGGGGCATAAAACACAATGGAGGGGGTTTTCAGTAAAATTAGGGAATCCAGAGGGAGTGTGGGAAATTGTACGCATCTGTGCATTTCATATTAAGGCTCTTAACTCTTGTCTGGTTGATGCCACTGTTAAGTTACATTATGCTCCTCTGTCTCATATACACTGGGATGCATGGACTCCCTCTGGGCTCACTGGCGAGATCAATGGAAGGTGCAGGTCATCTAGTACATTTTTAAAACACTTGGGTTTGAAGAGAATATTAGGGCTTGGAATAAAAGGAGACAAGTGGCGGCAGATTTCAGGGAAGGGCAAGGGACGGGAGAGATGCAGTGTCCGGGAATTGCTAAACAAAGCAAAGCTCAGTTGACTTGGTCCAGAGCATGCAGGAGCTCCTCTCCCTGCAGCAGATGGTGGCGGTCCTGCACGGGAGCGTTGACTTCACAGTCGTAACGTGTCAGCTGAGGCAGCCCGCCGCTGCCCTCTAAAGAACTGCACAACAGACGACTGGCCATATCTGCAGAATCAGAGGGGGAAAGACAGAAACTGAGTTTGTAAGACGGAACTCTAAAAATGCCAAGTGGTGTTGCCATCAGGTAAAAAGCACTAACATATGTGTCTTAACACTTTTAAATCGTTTAAATAATTATGTGTTCTTGAAAGATGAATGGTGGTCTTGTCACTCACCAGAGGGCAGTATGAGAATGGTTTTGTTTCCTCCAAGCACACTAGATCCTTTAACCTCTAAAACCTTTGCCCGCTTTCCAGGCTCCATAGCGCTGTCCACACTCTGAAACAAAGCACTCTGCAGGAAAATGGAGAGAGGCCATTTGTCATAGAGTTACATGGAAAACAAATCCTCAATAATCACTTGACTTGATGTTTCAAGGTTGTTTTTTTTCACTTGTTTACAAAAAAAATGTAAGCAAAAGAAAATAATACCAAATAATAATGAATATAACAATTACAAAAACAATGACATTTTTATATTATAATCATTTTGATCTTGTATTTGTGTGGTCAAATGATTCCTTGCAATAAATCGCATACAAATTAAAATGTGTATTTACTAGGGGTGGGCATAGATTAATTTTTTTAATCTAGATTAATTTTGAAATTAATCTAGATTAATCTATATTAAAATGGC
>JAUMHQ010000083.1:8335723-8349623 GCA_032361165.1 Enteromius paludinosus
ATAGCTTGTAGTATAGACTCCGACCCAACTTTGTCGGTAGATTAACGGCGATAATTTTTTTATCGCGCGATAAGAGTAACGGCCCACCACTAGTATTTACATAATGTGCGTGTACTGTATATACTGTACTGTATATATTTATTATATTATATATGTATATATATATATATATGAATAAACACACATGCATGTATATTTCAAATATATCACATGTTTATATTTAAATACATTTATATATAATATAAATTATATGAATATAAATATATGCATGTAAATATTTTCAAAATATATACGATGTGTTTATTTATATGTAAATAATAAATGTACACACATTATGTAAATACACCTTTTATTTTGGATGCAATTTAATAATTATTTTAAATATTTATATGTTGCATTATAATATATTGTTTATGTTATATTATACATTTTGAATTCATTAAATTTGGTCATAGTTTGTGCACTTTAACTTAGTATTTGCATAAAATCTATTTTCATACTTACCAATCCAACAGCCTCAGAAAGTGTTGTCACTTCCTCCAGCTTCCTCTTACGTTGGGCGTTCTGGATAGCTAACATCTTTGGAGACAGCTCTCTGGGAAATAGGAGCAACAAACACAAAATTACATAATCAATTAGTAGTGACTTCTAAAGGAAGTTCAAATCCCAGCTCTAAAGACATAATAAAACTGTTTTTGACTCGATTCTAATCCACTTGCAGTTTAATACAGCTCAGCTATCGGATTCCTCCGCTAAAGAGATGATCTGACAGACTGCCGGCAGATGTCATGCCAGGGAGAGCTTTACCTGTTGTTGAGCTGAATGCTGCTCGGTGGGGTGGGGGACCGAGTAGGTGAAATGTCCCGACTGCCACTGAAGGGGGAGACAGGGGCACTGCACACCTCCTGCAGCAGGTGCAGGGGCGAAGGGGCCCCAGATGACGACTCTTGTTTTGCTGTGCTGCTGGAGGAAGAGACTGGAGATGCAGGGGAGGGTAAGGGCTGGAACAGGGAGCTCATGGCTGACACAGAGTGAAGGCCAGAGGGGAGTGGATCCAGTGGAGAGGGGATGCGCAGCTGAAAGTCCCCGTCCATGGGGATGTATGGAGCCAGCATCTCTAGGTCGAGATCCTCCACCACCTAGAAATCGCAGATATTTGTCTTGTGAAGTATTTGCAATGCAATAACCACCTCAGAGAGAGATATATTTCATATGCAGGGTTACCTGGGAGCTAAAAGAAGTCTTTGTCTCGGTATCAATAGCAAAGAGTTTCTCGACCTGATCCAGTTTGAATTCAGAACCGATGTCTGAGTCCACATGGAAACAGTAATCCATGGGGCTGTTGGGCTAAGAAAAAAAACCAAACACACTTGAACTAAGTCTTTGAGACACACAGAATCTCATTTTCAATGTCTAAGAATAGCAGCTAAAAAAAGCAAGTGCTTATTGAGTTTTTACCCCTGAGGTGCCCAGTCCAGATGAGGAAGATGTGTTTGTGGAGTCTGGACCACGATCAGAGGCAGAGCTGAAAGGGAAGTCCTCCGCTCCAGTCTCTAGTTTGGTCAGAACTGGGGTCGAGTCGCTGGGACTCAGAGGAGACAGACTGATAGGCAGCTCGCTGCTGGAGGGCAGCATGACATCATTGTAGAGGGGCACCTCCTTCAGCAGTTGCATGTCACAATCTATTGGAAAATTGTATTGTTAAATTACTATTGCTTGCACATCAAGGAACTGTGTGTATATTTATTTATATATTTAAAAGTAAGATTATGAATCCATATTTCTTAGTCTCAGAGGACTAGTGAGTACCCTGTATTTGTTTTAAGATTACATTATTAAGGCCTGTACACACTGGGACAAGTATGGCAGAAGCGAACATTATCAGCGTTTTTCGCTGTAAATACCCTCTCGACTGACAATGAGCCGACGCTTGATAAAAAAACAGAAATACCCCAGAACACAAAGTGGCGTTGGGTAACTTTGTATGCTTCTGACACTTGCTTGTCACACAAAAAAAGAAGGGAGCCAGAAGACGCGCTTGACAAAACCATTCAAATGCTTCTTTGTTAATTGCCACAAAAACCATGGATATTTCAAGCAGCATCTTCGGCAATGAAGAAAACAGCGAGACCGGCAGCTCTACATTCATCTTGCCGAGGTGCATTTCCTTTGTTTACTTCGTTTATGCATTTTTTTTACGCTGTTGTGTGCACACTCACATTGGCGCCCTTTGTTTAGTTACGAGGTGTTAAAAAACTACTGCGATATTCACACAATATTTGTCCCAATGTGAACAGGCCTTTATATTCAGGTACACTCAAAAGTTTGGGACCAGTAAGACTGTATTTTTTTATGGATTTAGCAATTATATTGATCAAAAGTGACAACTGAACTTCATCTGAACTATTAAAAAATGTCTAAATTTAAATAATTTCTGAAGGATCATGTGACACTAAAGACTGGAGCAACAGCTGCTGATAATTTAGCTTTGCTATCACAAAAATAAATTACGGTTTTTAAATATAATAATATAGAAACTTCATTCTAAATTGAAACAATATGCACTGCATTTTGAATAAATATAAGTATAAGAGATTTTTTTTTTGAAAAACATTACAAAAAATCTTACCAACCCCAAACTTTTGAATGGAAGTGTATGAGCTGTCAGTCGCCAGCAGACAATTCTTCTTCAACTTCTGGTGGCCTTACATTACTGGTGGGCTGCTCAACGAGCCACAGCTATTGAACTTTTCAGCTGTTAAAAATCTCATTTCATTTTTACAATTACACCTTTTTGCCACTAAATGAACACTGAAAGGGAAGCGTTCATGAGTCGCAGGATTATCATCTATGATTAAACAAAATGAGTAATGAGAACGAGAATAAATATATGCTCTTTGCTCATGTCAACTCTGACTGTCAGCTCTCATTTCATTTTAACCATCCTTCAGGAAGCACCTGAGTTGTTGAAGTTCAGAGAGATGATGGTGTCTCCTGCATCAGGTGCCAACACATTGAGAGCCTCAGGCTCCTCTTTTTTTAGCTTCTCATACATGACAGTGCACTTCGAGGGACACTCAAGGCTTTCTGACTTGAAGAGTTTGAGCATGTCCACCTCAGAGGCCTCTTCTTCCATCTCCTCGTTCTCTTTCTCCTCAGCCTTGGACTCGTTTACGGTCTGCTGCAAGGACAGGACAACGTCCCCCTCCACAATGCCACTGCAAGGGACAGAATGGTAAGTTGAATTATGATCAGACACATTTGTATACACAAATCACAATATTTGCCTCTATAAATCCACTGGTCTACTGAACCCATACCTGAGAACGTAGTTAACGCACACAATGCACTGTGGCTGAGAGTTCTTGGGGTTGTAAATAACAGTGGCCTGAGTCTCCACCCACACAAAACCTCCATTCTTAGCCAGTATGCGGTACTGGCCTGTGGTGGCCTGACCCTTTGCGAACACTAGGAAAAGTAACACACTCCAATCAAAAGTAATCAACAAGACATCTTTTGTAACAGTTCTGCATGTTACAGTGAAAGCTTGTCATGACTAGGTATGCATTCTGTCCAGGTACTCACAGTTGTGATGCGTCTTGGTAAGGTGATCTGAATCCAGGGCATGATAGTATTCGTACACAGACTTGTTTAGCAGGTCATCTGGCTCATATCCCATCAGCTCTGTGATCCTTTGGAAAAAGAGCGAGCGGTTTGAGTTTGCAATTAAGCAGCTAATAGTTCAATATCACCTGGATATGAGAAGTCTAATCTTCTGTGTTCTGTAACCCATTTTTAGTTCTCACATCACCACGTATTATATTAGATCTGCATTTAGTCTAATCCTGGTCAGTGGCCACTGTTTGTGATCTTTTTTGTTTTTAGTTTAGTTTAAAGGTTTTGGTAATTCTGTTCTTGCATTTTATTAGTTTGTGTTTTTTTATAGAACTATTATTCCTATATAGCTTTCAATTGTTTTATTTTTTTAGTTTATAGTTCATCTCAGAAATAGTAACTAAGTGTACAAGTCTACAACAGTGCAGTGAAAAAACACCTTACTTATCCCTCCTATCCTAACCTTCTCTACATCTCTAGAGATTCCACAACTGAGGCCCTGTTATGACTTCAGCAAAAAAAATAAAAATACTACCAGCCTTTGCCACTAGGTGGGGTCAATAACATTTGTAAAAAGAACAGAACTCAAGCTTTTGTTCTTCTGCCTCACAGACTTGTTCTGCAGCATTGCTTTTATTCAAAGAGATCAACAACTTGTTGGCACGCACAGTATTCATTACCAACCACAGATACCATCAAAGCAAACCCAAATACAGAAAATAAAACAAAAAATAGGGAAATAAAGTAGGGCAGGCCAAACCATTTACATGGTTTATACATACAACTAAACAACAGGAAGACAGAAAAGGAGCTGTGTGCTAATCTATTTACATGATTCGGGGGAAACTGTTGGTTTCTTTAATGTTTGGTGCATCCATGGCATTTTTTATAATTTTACTGTGCTTGGCTTCCGGTTATTTTCATGTTTTAAAAGTCTGTTAAGCTGCTTTATACTGCAAACTTGTATTTTTTATGTTGTTTTAATCTATTATGCACTTTGTTAAACTTTTATATTTTATTTACATACAGCAGTTAATAAATCTCAAGTCTTGCACATCACAGGAAACAACTTTCTTGTACTTAATAAGGTGGATATGAGGTCATGACATCTTCCTGCTAACCTTTCATCGCAGTACGAAAACTTCATATCCAGAGTGTGACGGCTAAGGAAGGTCTTGCTGTCCAGAGGCACCTCGATGTTTGAGGGATGGGGAATGGGCTCACAGATGAGCACAAGGTAGGTCAGAGGAGGCTCTTTAAAGCCGGAGTCTCCCGAGCTCTCGCTGCGCTCCTGCTCACGCACATGACCAGTGCAGTGAAGAACCTGTAGTAGGAGAGAGAAGGGGAAAACACCTGTTCAAAGTCTTTGTATGGCAGGTATAAAAAAATACTATAAGGATGCTCTGTGCACAATAAGACTCAACCCGGTTTACTTCCTTATTCAATTTCCTGTATACATACAATGTCAACAAAATAAAGGAACCATTTAAAAACAGCAAATCAGGGTCAAACAAATGTTACCCTTCTAATACAAATAGCCAATAATATATCAAGAAAAGGTAACGCTAGGGGGAAATTATATTCAGGCTGTCAATACCAAAAGATTAGTGATAGTCTGAGAAAAGATTGTTAGTATTCAGACAGCGTCTCACCTTCCATGTAGCAGACTTGATATTGACAGTGCGCCCTCTGCTAGTGAGTGTGCACTTCATGCGCAGGAAGAAGCTGCGTGCTGTGTTTTGTTCCTTGGGCTTCTTTGATCCTAAACGCGGAGAAAAAATTCAGTTTTGATGGCTGTTGTATTTTTTGCTGAAAAATGCCACCGTGAACCTTGTGTGAATTACCTGTCCTGTGGACCAGCATCTCTCTCAGCTCCTCATGGTCACACGGGTGTGAAAATTCAAAGATGCTGTGACCAGTCAGGTCAAACTGAAAGAAAGGATGGTAGAGATAGTCAGCTACAACTTAAGCTTTAATTCTAAACAGCAAAGAACAAAACAAACATTCAGCTACCTGTGTGAGGCCCATGCTCTTGCAGACATTCTCAGAGAGATAAACCATGTCTCCATCTTCAGACAGGACCATGAGGAAACCCTCTAGGGCCTTCAGATAAAAGCTGTTCAGCTGACTCTCCAGCTCATTCTCCTTCTCTGAATCATCTGAAAAGCCAAACAGCGTCTTTTAGCAATCTATTAAGCATATGGTCATAGCGGTACACTAAAACTCCTTCACACTGTCAGAAAATATAATATCTTGAGAGTTACAACTTGTCACTTAACCTAGTACTAATAAGTGTATTACATAAAGTACTAATATTACCATGCACCCTTGAAGAGCAGATGGAAAAATTTTTGCTGGAAAAATCAAGCTTTACTTTTGTTGACAACAAGTGATTCATAAGTGTGTCTTATTTTAATTGTGGAAAAATGTGTTATAAGCCTCCCAAAGTCAGATGCAGAGATGAGTTTAAGTGGGGCAGCATTTACTGAAAATGGAGCTGTTCCAAGACACTGCTTCCATGTAAACTAAGACTTAATTAAATCCCAGCCTTGCAATTTGATAACCATACCAAGCAATTGCAGTTTGGGTTAATCATGCAGCCCTACCACATACACGTATCTAAAAAGTGCATATATGTACCTCTGTACATGTTTGCTTACAAGATTAAATGGTGTTTACAGTGATTACAATTTCTAGTGGGGGCAATGTTTTGATTGCCATTTGAATGCGGTGTAGCCTAACTATTTTGCATTTGTACATCCAAATATTCAAGTCTGTGTTCTGACCAGAGCTTAGCAGCTTCCTCATGCGCAGGTAGCTGATGGTCAGCCTCATGATGGAGGCTTTGTCCAGGTGGGAGGTGACATTGTGTGGCAGGGGGAGCTGGTGTGCTAACTCGTAGAACACCTCAGACTCCTTTCCCCTGCGAGATCGCGCTGCATCCCTGGACTTCTCCTTCCTGCGCTCCGAGCTCACCCTGAAAATATAAGGAAGGACAGTGTTTTGTTAGTTTGGCTAGGTGTTTGATAAAAAAGCCCTCCTGTGCTAGTGCTCGAGGGCAGCAGCAAGGTCAACTTATTTTGAATCTGTCATTTGAATGGCGTCAAAACTTGCAACGTCACAGGCCTGAAAGATAGTTTCAATCTGACTGGCTAGGGAAAGGGGTGTGGACATGCTGTGACAGACACAGTTACAACCCTTGGGAACCCAGCCAACGGTGATAAAGGTTATGGTGCCAAACAGTTTTTAGATTTTCCGACATAAACTTTTCGGCACACTACAAGGACTATATGCTTATACACAAACAAGCCATAAAGTCTCAATAACACGCAAGGTCAGGATCTGGACAATTAAAAAAAAATAAACTTCCCTTTCCTAAGAAATAGGTCATCACGAAACAGCTCCTTGCTAAAATGAGTCTCTATCCCATCATGATTTCTAAAGCAGCCTATCTATTACCCTTGGGACCTATTCTGTCACTGCCAAGACCAACTCCCACACATTTAACAAATGTTTCAGTTCAGTGCAATAATGGAAGGCTATGAAAACAAGCTGGCAACAAAGTAATGCATACTCTGTTACAAAAGCCACCACCTTCAGGCGTTCATTCATGGTTTACCGATGTATAAATCTGTTCATTGTGCACAAAAGCTTCAAGCAAATTGATTAAAAGGCTGATTAACTTGTCTTTTCCTAATTCTGGGATTTCACAGAAATCTTGAAGTGGCTTTGAACAGGAAGATAAAATCCTCAGAAGCTAGCTAATGCAAAAAATAACCCACATCTTTTATCTGTTTATCAGACTGAAGAATCTAAGCCTCAAACGAGCTTGAAATCAGATACAGAAATATGGTTAAGGAACTTGACTTAGCCAACGTTTGCAATAACAACACAAACACGTCAATGCGTGAAAAACAGCAGACTGTGTGGGGTGAGTCAATGGTGGTGTTCGATCAGAAGCATTTCAGAAATAATATTGCATTGGACAGTTGCAACAGTATGAAACTTCCTACTGCATTGTGAGCAGCAGGAGGTCAAGACTGATCAGAGCTTCATTGTAGTCTTGGCTCATCATAATTGTCATCAACAGAGATAAATATCTCCTTTCAAAAATGTTCAATGACAAACCATTAATGACCAAGCAGCAAATTGCACCACTTGTCTCAAACCATTCATACGACTCCCTATGAAATATAACACGTTCTCTCCATAGAAACGTCTCTGGTTTTCTTAAAGTTGAACAATGCCATTTTTCTGGCACGCGTACAACTATAATAAAAGTTATAACAAGCAGTAGGATTGTTACTTTTTTATCATGCTAACTGGATTATGTTACTGATTATATATATATTAAAATAAACTACAATACTTGCAATAAACAGCAGTGTGTTGTTGTCGTTTTCTATACTAAAACACATTAGAGGTAGCTTTTTTAAAAATTCAGAATCAAAATAAATTGTTTATTGAATAGCTCTCAATTAGCAAAAATTAAAACCCACAGATTCAAACGCCCAAAGAGATGCAGGTTTAGGCCACATTTTGCCCTTTATAATTTAAATGACCAATGAGATCTCCATGCAACTGGCAATGGATCCATATATTCCCTGTTCGGGAGCTCCAAGGTCAAAGCAGCAATGAGAAACAATAAGCAGGCATTGTGTCAACCGTCAAAGCTACGCAACACAAAGAGGGGAAAACGGTTAAGACAGCCTAGTGCCCTAAAAGGAAAAAACAGCATCTTCAGACAGACGGCACCCTAACTGCGCCCATCCTCCCTATCAAACTATTTTCTGAAGCAAAGCGGAAATCATTTGGCCATAAAGAGAGGAAAACCCTTATGCACAGGGGATGTTAACACACGCATTTCATTGTGGGTTTCAGCCTGTTTATGTCTGCGAGTGCCGGTACATTGTCGTTTTATGTAAGCTCCATACATGGACTGCTCAATAATATAGGTCTACATTATTGACTATATTCAGGGTAGCTGGAAGGCCCCTTTAGCAAAGGCTTTTTACTGCAATACCATAAGCATCATTGTATGAACACGAAAATAGAAGAGCCATCTTAGAAGCGGATGATAACAAAACTGCCAAAGCAATCACCAGCTTCTCATTAAGTGCCATTACTTAAACAACTATTCGATTTTAATTATTCAAAGGCGCATTTCTGGAGTATGTTTTACTAGAAAACATTTCATGTTTAATTACAAAAATGTTACTTGCAGTTTTTTTTTTATTATTATTGAAATCTGACAGCAATGTCTAAGTGGAAATTGTTTCAGAAAAAAAATCATTGCATGCCTATAATGAATTTGTGATGCCATCCAATGTATTCCTATATAAGTTAGTGATATTTTAAAGAGTGGTGCATTTCATTTTTTTTCTCCATTTTTGAACGTCTCACCACAAACGTTGCTTTTTCAAAGCCTCACAAATGTCAAAATTGTCCAATCTTGTCCAAAACCCTTTGGTTGTGTTCAAATCTCAAAATAAGAACGCATTTAATACAAACATAAATACATCCGAGTGCGGTGTGGTGAAGCCAAAACCAAGCAAACCACTGACTAGTCAATACAGACCATATACAGCTAACACACACTGTCTGCTCGATGCCTATATTCTACATAATGCGCAAAGGCAAAATATAGGACAATTCCTAATGGTTGACATTTATAAGTTCATACATTTGCACATTACTTGCACTTAAAATAAAATTGAGAATCATCACAGCCTGGAAAAACAATATACTACTAAACTGGTTATTCAGAAGTACTCACACCATGAAATAAGATGTCGTCATACCACCTAATCCTACTTTTTAGGAGCGTTGGGCCTGGTTGAACATTGATCACTAAACCAAACTGACACTGTTTTACAACCTGATACCCAGTCTAATTGGATTGATTGATTGATTTTGTCATTGTGTTTCAAGGTCTTGATCTTATGAGAACACTTCTAATAGCAGTAAACATAAGAGGACCGCATTTCAACATTCAAACCGATACAGGTCTTGCCACAAGACCGGGCAGGAAGCTGCTTTGACGTCAATGCTTAGAGTGATTAAGATTCAAGAGAAGAGATGCAAAAAGTGTGTTTCAACTTGAACTTGGATGCCAGCCAGAATAATGTCAGGGGAAAATATTGCCACTGAAAACAAAGGCATTATTCACTTTTAACGACCTATCGCACAGTATTGCTACTGCAAATAAAAAAAATGAATGTTCAAAATCTAGAACCAGCAAAAACTAATTAAAATGTCCACTTTCATGTAATGCAGGTTTGCATAAATGTCTGTGTAGCGGCTTCTGTCAACGAAATACATCAGCCTAACATAACTATAATACACACAGTTTGTACACACAGTCAACAACACTTTACATGCATGTTCCCAACCCCAAATACTTGACAGGTTAACCAGAAACTCATCCTAACAACTGAAAACAGGCAATGTGCCAAACTGACCTGTAACTTCAATATAAAATGGTGATACACTAGATCTTAGCTTATGCTTAAAGCCAGTGTCATCCTTCTGGTAAACTCACTAGTACAGTAATATTTTCCAGTCTTAGCAATGCCAACACTTATTTCCATCTCATCTCATCTGAGCCCACACTGATGACAGGCCTGACAAAGAATAAGACTCTGTCAGCAAAATCCAAGGATAAATTCCTGCTTCCAGTCCTTTACTCACAAGTATGCTAGACTGGCTGGCTGAACAAGGGCAACGAGTTGATATGTACTATGGGGTTAAGTAGGGACTCATCAATATGACTAGCACATGGCCCTCTTTATCTTTACTGCAAGAAACATTCAGAACTCAATACAGTACAAAATCCCAGAATGCAATGTACAAAATCACTATCAACTGAGAAAAGATCATGCCGTGTACCTTCTCCTCTATTCAAGTGCTCTAACGTATAGGAAAAGCATGTATTTTCATTTTTAATATAAGCACTCGACATTCATGCTTAAATATGCCTGTGCCTATATAAACAGCGTGTTTACACATTCTCATGAGAGCTGAATTACGTCTGCACTATTATAAACAGTTTAAGCAATAAATCAGGGGAAGTTTAAGGGAGCGTGCAGCTAGTTTTGTTAGCTAGCTTCCTTCCACAGACACTCCGTTACCTCAAAAAAGCCAATATAACACGTTACAAAGCACCAAATATGCCTATTTAAACGGTTTAGATGAACATTTAATGGTTGTTTAGAAAGAAACAGCCGGCATGGGGCCTTTAAACTTGCTCTTAGTTGTTAGGTTAGCCATCCAGCACAAAATGGCGACACGTTCTGTGTGACGGGGGAGGAATATCTTTCAGCCGGTTTACTGTACAAAACACAACACATTTCTCTCAGCAGACCACCTTCTTTGACATATACACGGCGACCCTTACCTTTTCTTTTCAGTGACAACTCCAGTATCCATTCCTGGGTGAAACCACTCAGAATGTGTTAGGTTTTTCCAAACCGCGAGGCCAGAAGAATCAAGGACGTGGCCACCTCTCGCTAACAAATACAAATATGCGTTTACGAGAGAAAACGAGCAGTTGCGCTAAAACGATCCGATGCTAGTCCGGTGTGGTGTGCTGAAAACGTCTGGATATAACAGATCAACCCTCCGGTTAGCTGAAGGTCAAATAATTTGTCCAGCACCGGTCGGTGCAGCTTGTAGTCGGTACAAAGAGTTAACCGCGTCTGCGCTACTCCACTCTCTCTGTGTGTCCCGCGCGCTCACGAGGCACTGGCGGGAGCGCGCGCAGTCATATGAATTCGGTGTGTCGCACTCAAAAAAAGATTCACAGAACCGATGAGACATGTGATGTAACCAGCACTATCGATCTCATTATTACAGATGTAGTGAATTCAATTTACTTGCTTGTTCCACAACCATCAATCTCTAGGTTTAATACTTTGTAGGCCACTGTTTATAACCAGTAGCCTATATAAACTAGTGTTTTATATAGAATCAGAATCAGAAAGAGCTTTATTGCCAAGTATGATTGCACATACAAGGAATTTGTTTTGGTGACAAAGCTACCTGCACAAAGAGACAACAACAACACAACGAAGAATAGATAGATAGTTTACATGAGATTATTAGAATGATAAGGCAATGGCAGGCAATTATTTACAAAATATTCAGGCTACACGGCCGAAGAACAACTGCTAGTAACAAGCAAGAAGACCTTGAAACCATCAACCAGCAATGAGGTTAAAACATACCAGCCATCAAACACCCCTATTGAACACATACAGGTAACCAACCAGCAATGCCCTGGTATTCTGACTGTACAGTCTGCTTAAAACCTGAGGCAGGTTATGTTCCTTCACTCGTGATACCGTTTAATTTTCTTTTCAATATTGCCTAAACACTGTCGAAAATCGCTCTCATGACAATTTTTTTGCTGATAAATGCAAAGAAGAGCATTTAGGCTGATGATACCTGGGCAACTTTTTGAGGAAATTTGCCTGCATGCCTTTTTTGGAGCAATGTTGCTTGGGCACTTTACCCTAAGAAATTTCCATCTGGATTTTTTAGATCAGTTGATGGGCTTGTATTTTACCTGATCGCTGTTGATAGCAACACTGGCCAAAGTTGCCTGGTAACGTTGCTCAAAATATTACCCTGTGTATCAGCCCTAAAGTATCAGTTGACTTAAGTGCACATAACAGAGCGTTATTTTGTGTTGGTGTGGCTGCTAACATTTATCACTAGTTGTAATTTATTTATTATTTATTAATTCTCAAACATTATTCATAGGCATTATTTAAAAAAAATAAAAATTGAATGCAATTCCCATTAGTGAAGAAATGCAAGCTGCTAATTGGACCAGAGAAGTGAGATTTTTAATGTTTTTATGCTGTAGAGACAGATTTGCTGTTTTAAGAGTGCTCTGGTTGGTTAGTTACCAGGTTGTGGTTAAACAAATATTGGTCTTAGTGTAAATGGGCTTAACTGTGGCCAATGTTATGATTAGGGAAGTAGCCGGTGTTGATGACAAAATATTCAGCAGAATTTCAGCAGTTGGTTTTCTGTTTCTTCCTGCTGGTACAACCTCATTTGAACTTTATAGATACTTCCTTTCCGCACTACCAACCTAAATTATATATTTAGATTTGTTTAATAGTTACATATTTAAAAGCACATGTTTAATCCACAACTCTCTTCAAGATCAAATTGCCAGTATTCCATAAAATTGACTGTAAGTTGTACATTGTTGATCATAAGCATTGTGTCAATGGATACAGTAGCCTGTCATAAGGGTTAACTCTCAGATGCAGCCAAGGCCGCTGACAGACATAACTGATGGACACGTATCAAACTAATGAAACTGAAGTGATTTAGTGGAAGGCATATGATTGGAAACAGATTTTTCAGAAGTTCTTTAAAAAATTGGACTGGTGAAACTAACAGATGAATTGGAAAAAATTGGACTGAGGAAACTAACTGTCAGCCAGCTGACTTGCATAGAGGTTAGAAGTTGAAAAAATAGACTTGCACAATTCTGTGGGTTCAAGTCTTACAGTATAAAGAATGATACATGTTCTTAATCCACATTGAGCTTTTAAATCATGTTTGCTGATGATTGTCTTTTGCTGTTTTAAAAGAGTCATCCCGCACCTGACAGCTTTGATCAAACCTTCAAGTAAAAGAGTTGCTTTAGCAGGTGTTAAACTGTCAAAAGTGGGTAGTGATGAGCTTTACGGCTCTAAAAATAGTTGCTTTCTCACTGCCATTCAGGATAGAGGAATTACCAGGTTGCTGCTGGGAAGGCTTCAGCAAAGGCAATCAGCTGCAAAATAACACAGTGTGTTCACAGTAATGCCATGTCTTGTAGCATGAATCCCAAGACCCAAATTACAGACTATCAGAGTCAAATATGGCAAGGGAGGAAATTATGATAGAAGATAAAAGAACCATCCTGCTCCAGTTCTAAAAATATCATCACAGTATGACCATCTCTATAGATCCAGCTAATCAAAAATAATTTCTTTTCCAGTTGGGGCTGAAGAGTCAACAGCTGATATCATGCATCATCCAGAGTGTTTTTCCATAGAACACTGCAAAGCAGGACATCTGCTCATTTCAACTCCAAACTCACAAGCCGGTGAGACCAAAATGCTTCTCTTTAAACGTGCCATAGAATGCATTAAGAGAATGTTCTCTGATATGTACATAGAAGGTATGCAGCTTAGGTAAGGGGCAAAAATGCCCAGAAACAGTTTTACAGGTCCATTTACAACCCTAGAATTTGACCCTAGAATGAAACAGTCTGTTTTTG
>JAUMHQ010000083.1:8381497-8392233 GCA_032361165.1 Enteromius paludinosus
AAGCTACATACCTTCTATGTACATATCAGAGAACAATTTAACATATTCTCTCAATGCATTCTATGGCACCTTTAATTAAAATACTCATGCATACTGTGTTCATGACGAAAACTTTATTTATTGTTCCAAAATGTTTTGGATATATTTTTATATATTTCTAGAGATGTATTTTGTATCCCATGTTTAAAGTAATAGTTGACCCAAAAATGAAATTTCTGTCATCATTTACTCTCCCTCTAGTAGTTTTAAATCTGTATGAATTTCTTTGTTCTGCTGCATACATACAAATTGAACCGGCAGGCTGTTTCGGGTCACCATTGACTTCCATGATAGGAAAAAAAAATACTATGGGAGTCAGTGGTGACCCAAAACATCCTGGTTACATACTTTTTTCATACAGATTTAGATCTACTCGAGGGCAAATGATGACAGAATTGTAATTATTGGGTGAACTAGTCCTTTAGCTTTACCAATATTGTCTGTGCCAGCTGTAATATTTTATAAATGTTTTAATTTTGAGATAATTTGTTACTTCTCACACTTTCTGACTCTGTAGAAGAATAAACAGATAATTAATTCACCCCAAAATAAACATTCTGTCATCATTTCCTCCCCTTCATGCTGTTTAATTCAGTGTGACCTTTTCTAAAACATGTTGGTGATGTTTTGGTTACCATTTACAGCCATTATATGGAAGAGGACTTTGTTTTTATCATTACAGCATGAGAGGGAGTAAGTGATGACTAATGTAAGTATTCATCATTTAGGTTGAGAAAATTATGAATTTTCATTTTTATTTGTTTATTTATTTATTTTTATAGATATTTTCCTCTTTGTACACAGCAACCTATTTCCTTGGATATGGTTATTTAAGCTTACTAAGTAATGTGGATACAAAAATGTATCATTGTTAGGTCCAGACTGATTCCTCTAAATGGCAGCATGTTCCAAAGTGACATGAAATTTATAAAACTCTCAGAGTGAAGTACGGGTCTTCATGCCAGGAATGGAATTCGTGACTCTCCAGCACCTCCAACAGCAGCCTCTTAATTAGAACAAATGCCTTCCCTCCAGGCGTTCTTGCAATAACAGTAGGACTGTAATTAAACTCAATTAGCTCATCAGCTTTAAAGTGGGTTAAGTGATGTTTACTCAACATGGGCTAATTGTGTGGCATATGGTAAGCTTGGTAGATGGAAGTGTAGGGGTGGGTTTGTTGTTGGATAGCTTGGGATAGGTCTGCAGTAAAGCTATTAGGGATTACCTGGGCTGATGGTGGTGGTCCTGACGGCCCCGAGGGGAAGTGAGGGTTGAGAATTCAGAATCTGCCCTATACAATCAGCAAGGGGCTGATATAGATCTCTTCCTTTTGAGAGAGAGAGAGAGAGAGAGAGAGAGAAGAAATATACAATTTCATACTATTTATATTTACTTATTAATAAAATAATTTAAAACTAACCATAAGTTATTTGTTTAATATTTATAATAATAAATATAAAAATATATAAAACATTTATTGAAAATTTGAAAAATTGATATTGAAAAATTAAATAAAATAACTAATACATTTGGATAATTTATTTTATGTAAAAAAAATAAAAACACATGTATAGATTATATTAAGCGCTCTAATGGCATCATTGGTAAACAGACTGATGTTAAACAATGCATTTCGGTGTCACTGTGGTTGGTTAAGAGTAGAAGGGTTGCTTTTTTTCTATCCAGGGAACAGTGACAGCTGTGGGGCCAACAGTGGGTCCGAGCTCCCCTGCAGCTGTCTTGCGTGCTTGGGTTGGAATGACTTGGTGATCCTCCTCTAACTGGACAGATCCGGACCGCTACAACACCTGCTCTTTCTGGCAGAGCACAGGCAGGCCAACCTTGGTATGGGGTTATTGTGCAATAATTCCAGAAAGACAGGGTGATTGTGGTGTCTTGTGTTTTACAAGATACTACATTTGATTACCTTTATCTGTGCATCGTTCAAAAAGAAACCACAGATGAGGGATTCTTCTGGCAGATTTATAAGGAGTAAAAAAAAGAACAAGGCATTCTTGAGCCGAGAGAACAATAGGCTGGAATGCCCTCTGTGCTCCTGAATTTGCAACGTTCAGTATTTTTCTGTTTCTGTTAGTCAGCAAATGAATCATATTATAAATTCTGATGACTGCGGACTATCCAACCAGTGTCTTTTTCCCCTCCCTTATTTCAAAGGCCCAATGGAATTGACTTTGAAGGCTCTTTGGTCATTGGATTTCTCCTCCATCTTTTTCCTTGACCCAACCCGAGCTGATTCATCTCCACGTCTCATTATCCACTATAAGAAGGCCTGGCTCTGGTTAGGTGACCTCTATATGTAGAGTCAGCAGAACAGACTGTGAAGCTTATGGCCTTTAGGCTTCTGATGGGGTCGACAAAGTACAAAATCTAATCAATAGGTTTTCATTTTGCTGTCCTCTGCCATTGAAAAGAAAAGTCAATGAATAGTTGTGAAAACGACAGTAAAGGTTTTGATTTGTTATCCGCGAGTTTGTCGGCGGTTTAGCAACTACTCGTCACTGGCAATTGGTTATGCGCTTGTACTATCAAAGAACCTCTATCACAACCTCTCCTCGGAGGATGTATGTTATTAGTCTCGTTGACAGACAGATATTCTGTATGGCTACCATTCGCAAGGGAGTAAGAGGCTTAGCAAAGGCTTTTTTGGGATTCTGCCCTTGCCAAGTTTGAGGAAGTATGTGTTTAGAGCATTCATAAGGATTGCCCTCTGGAGCTTACTATCATTGACATGTGGGAATAGAGGGGCTACCATACTGCTGCTGCCCTTCTGAAGGACAACCGAAGGAGTTTGGAGGGAGAGGGAAGAGCAAAATGCTGACAGGGTGATGCAGTAAGACGAGAACAGCATGGCACAGTGTAAATGGAGTTGGCACCATACTGATGAAGCAAAGAGATTCAAAGTTTAAATGAGATGGCACCAGGCTTTGCAGCAAAAGGCAGTAGTCAAGGATTAAAGCGTCCAGAACTGCTTCAATACATGCTGTTCAAATAAACATCTGTTAATTGGGATTTGAGAATTCATTAATTTTCGTACTTGAAAAAGATCAATTACCTCAAACTAGGGAGTTATTGATGTCTAAATGTGTTTTTGTGACAGATGATGAATGAAATAATTGGTGAGTGAATTAAAAGAAAATAGACAATGGATGAGGAAAGTAGGCCAATGTCCCTTTGGGAAACAAGCATCCTTCAGTTATTCCCTAGACTCAACAAGCAAACAAAGTACAGAAGAAATAGCTTTAACAGGATATGAAATCTGGGTTCAATTGTTTAAATAAATCTAATGAGGGTCTTGGGGTCTTGAACATTTTAGCTTTACCAGACAATCACGAACTATAAAAACACTGTAACATTTTACAATAAAGTTGATGTTAATTTACTATTAAATATATACACTATTAGTCATTGCTAATTAATGTAGTTCACAATAGAATAAATAACTAATAATTAAAATATTCATATTTATGAAAATAACCAAAATGTTGTAAAAGTGCTGACAAACAGATACAAGTTTTTGTTTGTATGATATATGCTTGTTATTGTATAGATACACACACATACAGTATATATATTTGAAAATTGTTAAGATGTATTTACATGTGTAACTCCCCTGGGTCCGCCTTCCACCACTAATCGTCTTTGCTCCACTCGAACCCAGGTCTCTGGCATGGGAGGCGGGTGCTCTAACAAGGAGGCTTATTAAAAAAAAAAAAATATATATATATATATATATATATATATATGCTCGTCCTCCCTTTCACAGATTATAATATATATATATAGTTTTCTGAAACATATACATGCATGTGTGCGTATTTACATTTATATAATAAATATGCACATCCCAGTACATGTAATCTATTTATTTATTTATTTTTATTTTCTTGGATGCAATTAATCGTTCATTATAGGTATCAGAATACCTAATGTTAAAACTCATATATAAACCCTACTTGCTTCAATTGAAACCGAGGGGGGGTGATTCACCTCATCCAAACCAGACACCAATACAACTGCCAAACAACTGACCTTTGACCTCAAATTACACTAATACTTCCTGTGTTCGTTACAGCACATCTCCTAGCCCAGACTGACTGGAGGGAATTCTAAAACACGCAGATATACCGCCAGAGGACACATACGAGGGAATACACCGGTGTATATGGAGATGCTGCCATGAAGGTGAGCAAAACTTAAAAGGAGATTATCTCTGAGAGGCCATCAGCGTATTGATTTGCTCAGAAGTTTTTTTTTTCCTCTGTCAGAGCTTCAAGGCTATTTCAAGCTCAACGCGGGCGGCTGTCCTTCCTGGTTTGATCCCCTAGGCAACCGATGTGGTCATTCCTTCCAGAAAATGGAGAGCAGTGTGTAACCAAACACCAACAGGGGCCCCAGAAAAACTAGTGTGTGTGTGTGTGTGTGAGTGAGTGGTTAGGTGTACATTATACTTGAAAATGGGAAAGAAAATCGGATTTCGTTTTTTTTTATACCAGATAATTGTTGTATATGTTTAACATTTATCAGTTAATTTATGATAAATAAGTTATTTTTAAATACAAATTAATGGTATTTTTTATATTTAACATAACATTTAACATTTAAATATAATAACACATACATATTGTTTTTTGTAAAATTTTAATCTAATCGAATTATTTTCATAAATCAATCAAAATTATGTTAATTGGATTCTGTGTAGTATAACTTACCAACCATATTTACAAACACGTAAATGCACATAAATTCAATGTTGGATTACAGCCCTTATAAAATGAAAATAGTGGCATGCTTCCCACAATCTTCCACAATCAGACTATTTCATGCACAATCATTTCACCTCCCTATCCATTCCCTCCTGCTCGAGTGTCTTTCATATTCTTTTCCCCCTCCCCACGTTTGCCCTCCTTTTTATTTCCCAACTCTCCCTCTGTATAATTTCCTTTCCACAGGCTTTGTTAGGCACCTTGAAACCTTAGCCCTTTCAAAAAGCAACGTCTCTCAGCAGCAGGTCCTTGCTATAGCATTAGATGCAACTTGATCTGGGCCCTCAAGCAGAGCCTTGTTATTGGATAAATACAGGGTCTCCTGCCATGACCGATCTGTTCTACAGGGGGCACTAGAGGAGAGAAGATTCAAGGATGGCGCAGATAGATACACCTTTTTACGATCTTTTGCCAGAAAAGCAGGTTGGTAGCTATTCATATACTTTATCAAAGTGTAATATGTTGACTGTCAGTATAATCTGTAAAAGGGAGGACGAGCATCTCTATAGGAAGCCAACTTACTCAAACAAAGAGGGTATGTAGGCCGGCCCCACATTAGCACACACTCTCTCAAGCTCCATTAGGGACATAATGAAGATACAAATCAATCTAATCCTATTGTGGAGACAGTCCCTCCCACTCATCCACATAATCCCGCTGGAGTGAGGCTGGGTCCTGCTGGAATGCTGTGCTAAAGGAATACAGATCTCTCGCTGAGATAATTAGCATTTCACAGCTCAGAGGGCCATGAGTGCTGCTAGCATAATCCACAAGAGATTTCCCAAACACATGCAAAAAATTACATTTTTTAGATATGAGAGGGACATTTAGGTTGTGATTGAAAGGAAAGAGTTGAGGTGACTGATGGGAAGTGATGAACATGAGAGTGACTTTCGGGGGCCAAGTCTTCTCAGCAGGGCTGCTGCAGGTTCGGTCCCACATGTGTTCTGCATAAAGACTATCAAAGGCTGAGTCGCCCCCTCCCCTGCGGCACAAGCCCGCCCTGCTGTAAAGAGCCATCAAACGAAAGTGTGACAGACTGAAGGGGCTGTAATGGGTATATGAGGGGCTGGAGAGAGTCCAGACACACATACACAAATGCAGGTCCGCATGAAGACATAAACTAGAGTTTTTTTCTCTGTTACGGTCACTGTGTCTCATGCAGGCACACATCTAAATTAGAAAAAAAACAACTGACCTATTATTCGTGGTGGGTTTGAAAAATCAATCAATGCGCTTGACTGCAAAGGCAAGATTTTTGCCCCTCGATTTACAGTTTGGATATGTTGATACTAGTTGGCGCCAGTCGGAGATTCTGCAGACTTACATTTTAGATACACAAGTGTCAGTTACTTTATCTTAGTGCTCCACCAATAAAAAAGTGACACCCTGGCCTGAATGATGAATAGGTGAATGATTCAGTGGCTCACTGGTTAACACAGAGGCCCTGTCCCACAATTCATGCGCACTAACAGTCTTGTGGACGTCCATGTCTGATAAGTTCACAAGACCGTAGGGCAGGGCTGTCCAAACTCTGTCCTGCAGAGTTTAGCTCTAACTTGCCTCAACACACCTGCCTGGAATTTTCTAGCATGCCTAGTAAGACCTTGTTGCCATTCAACATCCACTCCAGAATTTCATGCAAAAACATGCAGTTTGTCTTTGTTATGACGCTATATTCATTTTGAGGCATTTTAATTTCAATTTAGTAAAAATGGATGCTCTTTCAAATAGTTGTGTATCATGAACTGCAGGAACGAAAAGCGTGATTAGGTGTTGCACCTTAATAACGAGACTAAATATGAATACTAAACGTATTATTTGATTTGCATTTCCTTCGAGCTAGATTAAGGTAATCACAAAAATGCATCTGTTACATGCTAAAGTATTGTCTTTAAAAATTAATATAGTTGTCTATGTAAACATTCTCAGTGGCCTTTCAGGACTGAGTTTGGACACCCCTGCTGTAGGGTGTCCCTTTTTATGTTTAATAACTGCCCCCTTTGCAGTTGCTATGCACTTGATATGCATTTTTGCCGAGCTCCCCGCTTCAGCCCGACAGTCAAAGCGGCATTATGTGTGGACTGCTAGGGCCAGATTCTTTTAATTCCTGAACGAATCGGCGGAGTCAATGACGTAATGACTCAGGTAATTTGTCGCCACCTATTTGTGTTACGACAAAATCTACTTGAAATGCATATATTCTAAAAAAATCGATATTATGTATTTTTACTTATACTGCATGCAAAGTATCTGAGCTGAGCCGTGTAGTCCGGCAGTCGTGTTGGCTCTACTGTGAGGGATGAGTGGCACACCTGCTGAGTAATCTGTCATTACAGCTGGGGGACAAATCTCAGCTGCCCACACCAATCATCCTCTCCTCTGCCCACCCCTGAACACCCCCAACATTCCTCACACAGCTCTGTTTCAGACTCTGTGTACGTGTGTGTCACAACACAGAGTGTGCTGTCGTTTATGTGGCCATGTTTAATTTAGATTCGGGACTTACGTGAGAGCAGACATTACATAAGGGCAATACATATATGGGTATAAAAACCAACATCATAATTTTTGAAAGGTGTCTCTGCAGGCAAGACATTAATCTGATCAAAACTACAGTAATACTGTTAAATACAGAAATGTATATTTTTCAAATCTTCAGTATCACACGATCCTTCATAAAAAAATTCCATTGCTAATTTGTTATCATGAGATGAGATAACTATGAGATGTACAGTAATCATAGTGCGATGTAATATGGTTGGCAAAGACATATCAGGTGAATGAAACCGTTACCTTAGTGGACTGCATGTCTGCTCAAGTTTGCTGTGCCTATAGGCACTGACTTGACAACTGATAGATGGAGAGAATAATAGTCTTTACATCAAGACAAATGCAAAACCCAGGAGTTATCCTGGAACTACCGTGGAATTTGTAACTTGGTATACCTCACAATACAAATTAAATAATTGTCTGTCAAGTATTTGATGTGTTATTGGTTGAATTTTAAGCATAATTACCGTTCCCTACCAAATCATATGACTTAAAAGGAGATCACATGATCACTGACTTCACTTGTAGCTGGCTCTCATCAAAAACGAAAGACTTCCGGTTTCTTTGTCAAGACAAATTGCTGTCAATGCGAACACCTCCTCTTTAAGAAGCAGTAGCTTTGAGCTTGTGATGCTTCGAAACTTGATCTAGGAGTTCCCAGCTGTGTCGAGTGCAATATGGAAAAAACTGAAAGGGACTTTATTCCGGAGGGAAACGGATGAAAGCATCGAGGACACATTGTTGAATGGTCTGGAAAGAAAAGAAACAGAAGTTCAGAACAAGCAAAAAAGTCCAATGAATTTGTGTGATTCCGGTTCCTTAAACATTTACAGCCCAGTACAGACTGTGACTGAATTTTTGTTCATATTAAAAGCACCCCACGAAAGATAACATGGTCTAACCACGTGACTTACATATCAGTCCTAAAGAGAGAGTTGAGGCGCTTGAGGGCGTTAGCTAAACTAATAAACATTAAATTATTAATCATGACCTTTTCTAGCCACTTGGATTCCCAAAGGCCCAAAAGGAGGCTGGGCGGAGGCTGAACTTCCTGCTTTGTCGTCATGCTGCTTGGAGAGAGGGTGGGAGCGCACTAAACACTCATCACTGCTGTCCTTCTCCTCTTCCTCTGATGATGAGAGATGGTTTCCCGACAACTGCTCCTTGGTAAAACAAATGAACAGAAAATCTTCTGGGTATCACACCAATTAACCCGAAAAGGGGAAAATGCCTTTGGAATGTTCTCCTGATTGACAGTTAGTGCAGAGAAATCTGCGTCCCACTGAGGTGAAGTCATTTTCTTACGCTATGCCAACAGCAACAAGAGAAAGATTGCTCGTTGTTTCTCTCTCTCTCTCTCTCTCTGTCAGCGCTTGGGGTTTAATTTGGGTTTGAGGAACTGGACTGCAAACTCTCACAACCCTCCTGTGATTTTTTGTTTCTCCCTTAATACACCACATGGTGCCTACTGCCAAGATATGTGTAAGGAAAACATTCGCTCACGCTGCGAAAATCAGATCTCAGCAAATCAGAATATATGAGTCAGAGCACTCAGATACATTTTCTGCCACTTATCGATGTGAATAAACTGCATGTGACTATATAACATAATAGCTTTCCACTTTTAACATAGGCTCAAAGCTTTGAGGATCAATCCTGATGCTGACTTCTCTGTGGAATATCATTATTTGAACTGACATCTGACATCTATTTATAAATTAATTCAGGTGTGTGTGTGTTTCTAATTATTTATGTTTATATAGTTTAGTATCTACTTTTAATTAAAAAAAAATATTTGTACATTTTCTTTATTTCATGTATATGTCTATTATATATATATATATATATATATATATATATGGTTTTAACCTTTTATTTCTCAAAATTCTGAAAGAAGGTATAACTTTATGTTTTTCGCAAAAATATAAAACAGCGCTGTTTTCAGGATGAATTATAATAAATAAAAACAGATTTATTTTTGATCAAACAAAAAACGATCACCAACAAAAAAAGACTCTTCAACACTGTTATACAGCTGATGCTAAGTTTAGGAGGTATAAACCTGTTTATAATTAAAAAATAATAATAATCTAACCACAAACTTTTTTCTTTATGACTTTATGACTGCTTGAAGAACAAGTGTTGTCCCTGTATAATAAACAAAGAGTTGAGTAATGGCAGCTGGCCTGGCCACATCCACGGTTCAAGTTCCATATTCACACTGTAATATGCTGGGTGATTTATGATGAGCCGATGTAGGTCTCCTGCAGCTGGCTTATAAAAACCTGACAGCAAAAAATACATGCCTAAGTAAAGAAAAGAGTGAGTCTGTAGATATATGTGTGTGTGTGTGAGAGAGAGAGCGCGAGGCTAAAGTAGTGGAGGCAGAGATAATGGCACATAGTAATGGCAAGAGAGCACTCACTCCCCAGTTCTCTAATGACCATTTCTCATCCTTCTAGAGAATAATATTGATCACAGACAAATGAGCAGGCCAGATTAAGGTTGTCATGAGGACATACATGGAAAAAATAGAACACAAGATGAACAACGACTTTACAAGAGGGATTCTGTGAGCACTGTATTGTGTTTGGGGTTGACGGCATTATCCGATAAATGATGCAGCAACTATTTTTGCAAAAACAATGGCACATGCACCCATAGAAAAAAACGTTTTTAAAGGGGCATTATAATTTCCATATCATTACCAATATCAAATGGCATTGTGAAAATAACTAATAACTTCACATATTTTCTGAAGGAATTGCAAGTGATGCAAAAGGCACTGTCACAGTGTTATGGGCTGCTTGGTGTTTCGGTATGTTTTTTAGGAAAGAATTGTACCTCTAAACACTTAAAACAGCAGGATGAGGGGTAGGATGAATTATAACCAAATTTTCATGAAACAGGGTTTATTTTAATCCCTATCAATCTGTCTTCGTATATATAAATATACACATACACACACTCACTAGTCAACATTTGGATCAAAACCTTTCATTAAAGTTATCCTAAAACCAAAACGTTCTTGTCTTGTCCGCTTTAAATGTTGACTACCATATATATATATATATATATAATCTTGAAAAAAAAAGGGAAAAGAAAAATGATGTTTTTTCACAAAGATATAAATCAGCGCAGATGTTTTCAACGCTGATTCACTGTCATGTGTCTCAGAAACCATTTCCAATCAGTAAGCAGTTAACAATGGCTGAATTTACAGATGGTACCAAACCAAAAGTCAAATTAAGCAGTACTCTCCTTTAGTCAATATTATCACCGTAGGAGGTTCTGTCAAACAGCACGCCTGCTTTGCTTATGTAAACATGTAGCAGACTGGTGAGGAGTAATCATCTTCAC
>JAUMHQ010000083.1:8392333-8420528 GCA_032361165.1 Enteromius paludinosus
AGGAGGTTCTGTCAAACAGCACGCCTGCTTTGCTTATGTAAACATGTAGCAGACTGGTGAGGAGTAATCATCTTCACGGGGAGCAGGCACTCATCCATAAATACCTTTAATGTGGGTTGGATCACTACGTGACTGGCAGGAATCAAGACAGATGTGTTTGTCATCCCTTTAAAGATCAACCTGAAATACAAGTCTGTTGTTTAAAGCTATCTACGATAATGTCCCTGTTTAATTTGGATTAAAATCGTCTTTTTCCCACATCATAACAACCAAAGACCTAATCTGCAAAACGAGAGGCACGGATGATTCCAAATATTGGAATTTATTTTCTCCAAGCGAGAAGACAGAAGCCAAGAAAAACACATTTTCTCAAGCGTTTCTTTAACAATAATGACTGATAATGACACGCTTGATGGGGAGATGGAGGATTAAATACCTGTGAAAGGTGGAAAGATGCCAGAGGGTGGGATATTTCAACAATACAGCGAAGGGAGCCAACTATGCCAAGAGCTAAAACCCTGACGGAGCAGACTTCACACCTGCAAGCTCTCCGCAGCAGCCCCTATGCAAACACTGCAAGCTCAGGGAGAATGAGATAGTCAACAGCTGATAAGATAAGACAAGACATTTCCCACATTGATGGGGCTAGAAGGAAAACTACTGTGCGAGGTTATCAGATGCTTAATGAATTTCAAGAGGTCTTTCCTCATCGATGTGCTATACTATTCACTTTATTTCCACCACGTTCAATTAATCTTTTTTCATTCCGTCTTTTTCAAAGCCTGGATGTCAGCAAAGCGTTAGACTTTCAAATACAGCATAAGACAAAGTCCAAGGCTTAAGCTCCCTCACTGAGCAACACTGTTTAGAAGTAATTACAAAAAAACAACAAAACCTCAGAGTGGCCGTTATCCATTGTGAGCTTGTGTGTACACAGACTTGGTGTTTGTGTGTGTGTGTGAGTGGTAGCAAACTTGACATTTAGTTGCATATCCAACAACAACAACAACAACCATGAAATAAAGTATATAATCAATTAATGTATATTTTACTGAACAGTTCAGAGAAAGCATCTTTACTTAAATACTATTGACAATAATAATTCATATATAAATAAATATTACAATAACAGCACTAAAGAGCGAAAATTGGTTAGTAAAGCATTGCCGTAAATCATAGTAAGGTAAGGTCTGTGTTTGGATATTGATTTATTCAGCATTAAACTTCTGAGTGTGTGTGTGTGTGTGACCCTCCTCTGTTGTTGACAGTACACAAGGTTAAGACACACCCTGGACAGAGAAGCCTGGGAATGGAAGATTTGTTGGCAATACAAAATACTGCACAGTCATCACAGATGACACACTACAATATACAAGTGACATATTTTTCATTTGAATTTGTTTTAGCTATATTTGTTGCTATTAGTAACGTCACTGAATTTGACAATGAATGCATGTCATATTTCATTACAGTCTTCAAAGGCATAATCTTAAAAGCTTATCTTCGGCTGTTCGTATTCATTGGTGGAATCTGATATGGCTGAACATTATAGGACTGATTAGGTGATTTTCCCTTTCCCCCTCACAACAATGGTTTTTGTTTGACCTCTAGCTTCACGCCTTTCTATTTGCAGATAAGACAGTTGAAATTGCGTTTAATTATATTTATTAAGAAACAATAAGTGATGACAGACGGCAGGACCCTTGCCAAAAGGTAGCAAGACTCTTAACTTGATATATATACGGAGTGCAAGCTTAGCTGTTGATGATTAGCTGCAACAACCTTAAAGGCAATGCGACTGCAACAAAAAGCACATTCTTCGAAGCTATGACTTGTCCCACTGTCAGTCATTCTTAAAAGGCTGAAGTCAGTTTTTACCCTCCAGCAGAAAGTGACAACTAGATTACACACATGTATGCCTGCTGCAAAGGCTTAGAGGTCATAACATTAATCTGATGGTATTTACTGGTAGAGGTTGCCTGAAGCATTTGACAAGACACTTATTTCTTTAGAAATCAATTTAAGTAGTGGAAAATGTAACGCCTACAAAGCGCCTACACAATATATGTACAAGGTGGTCATCATCACCTTGACACCATGATAAAGGTGAAGGAGGCATCTGAGAGCAGTTTCCGTAGTGGAGCGGCTCACCTTAAATAAGTGTATTTACCCTTGTGGCATTCTAAGTTTCTGTTTATTTCCTTGTCTGTCAGAAGGACCCATTGAACAGGTCCTGAGCACACACTTATGCAAACATACCCCTGCTAATGCACATACCACGCACACTCTTAAAGCTGTGCACACCAAGGATGATAACTATATTATCATTATTTAACAACACACAATAATGTTCTGTTTATAATAGGTGAGCTGCATTTTTGTAGTATGCCACTTTAAATGCTTGAGCTGGATTCTGATTGGCTGTTAGTGTATTTATTGTTCTTCAGGTGTAAAAATCATTCCAGTGATGTAGCCTTTGTGTTGTTAGAATGATAACTAACTATATTAACCCCTTCATCATTGTAACGTTTAGGCAAGAACGCATTTGTCCCCTGCGGCTTTAAATTGAACAAGGATGGAATTTGATTGGCTGTTAATGTTTTTGGCATTCATCAGCTGGAAACATCTTTCTGGAAGTTATTTCAACGATATGATATGCTTTGGATTTCACTATTCTCGTAAGGTTTTAGGACTTTGCACCAAATAATGAAACCATAACGCTTAAAACATCCACAACAACAAATGATAATGCTCTGTTTAATGCAAGTGGGAGCACAGTAATGGTGTCTGCCACTTTAAATGTCGGCTGAATGCTGATTGGCTGGTGTACATCACCATCTAAACGACAGCAATTTTAACCATCAGGATGCTCAGTCGTAAACTTGAGATAAGAGATTATTTCTGGTGAAGTGAGGAAGCTGAACTCTGCTCAAACTGTGAGGCAAGGTAAATTGATCATTTATAAAGACAAGCATATCTGAGGATGCTGTGCCAAACCTCTGTCAGAAGAAATAGAAAATGCTTGCGCTGGCTCGTTTTGCTTACATTCCATCCTAAACTCAGCATTACAGTCAAATCAAGGGCATTTTATCCTACGTTTAGCATGCATTGATCTAACAGATAACAGCTCGCTGCATGGTGCGAACAAACTGAAAAAAATCCCCTTTGAAAGACTGGTAAAACCAGACATGGGGGAAACTAAGAGACGTGCACAAACAGATGCACAAAGAACATAGACAAACACGCGCTCATACAAACGCACACATCAGCTCTCTCACAGTCCATCACCTTCAGAAAAACTATAAAAGGACATCTAACCCGCTTCTTCATATCTTGCTGATATTCCTAAGTCATCATCAATGATAGACTGTCCATCCTTCCTGAAGAAAAGCCTCTATTGTAGCCCGGGCAGGGGCAGGTGCTCAGTGGAAGCCCCCCAGGCCACAGGTTTAGATGTATTGGGAACATATGGAGGGAAGGGTGGAGGTTGCAAAGAGGTTGGGGTGGGTTGCTTCTGTGCAGTTGCAGTGCTACAAAGGATTCATTCATGAGCAGTGTCGCACATGTGGAGATGCCACAAGCAATGAAACAGACTGCTGGGGGTGACCATATTTTAGAGAAATAAGGATCCACTTTATACCTTCACATCAAGAACATAAAAAGTTATTCATCAAATGATGATTGTATACTTAAAATAAAAGGAGATTTGACATTTTGTTTAGCCTGGTATAAAAGATAAATAAATAAAAGCATTCCTAAAATACATTTAAAAATCATAAAATACAATACAATGTCGTAATAAAAATAAAATAGTGCTGTCAAACAATTAATTGCATCCAAGTTAAAAAGATAAAAGTTTTTCTTTACATAATATATGTGTTTATGCTGTGTTTATTTATTATGTTTATATTAAAACACACAAGTATTTACATGTAAATGCATTTATATATTTATTTATATATTTTCTTATATACTATATTATATCTAAATATATGGAATATATAAACATCATATACTTTCATTAAATATATACATGCACGTGTTTGTATTTAATAAATATTATAAATATATTATGTAAAGAAAAACCTTTATTTTGGATGCCATTAATCACAATTAATCGTTTGACAACACTATAATAAATAAACAAACTAAGAAAATATTATATATGTGATATTCATAAAGCAATGATTAATAAATAACAATGCAGATTACAATGTTATATAATAAATATCTAGAAAATATTAAATATAAATTATAATAACAAATACAAAATTAATTAAAATTGATGAATGAATCACTCAATGAATGAATGATCAAATATTTTGGAGAAAGGATTTTGGGTGTACTTCCTGCCTTTTTTCTCTCTCTCTCTTTCTCCCTCTGCTTGGGGTATTTTGGCCAATTGACTGAAGCATTGTGATGGATTCAGTTGCATGTGTTTTGGATCATCTGCTGAAGCTCCAGGTATATTGAGGATTTAAATTGGCAGGAAATTCTCTGCTGAATTCCAACGCCCAGCCCCCTATGACAAACGTATCATCCCGCTCTTGCACAAGGATTCAACCAGGAAAATCTTCACAAGCCACCCAAGAAGCCAGTGTCCAGAAACTTACAATGGTAACGAAGGGAAAAGCATGTAAAACATAAATCAGGTAAAAACTGAGGAGAGTGCAAATATATGCAGCTCTGGTGACAATGATTGATTGTAATGAAACCCGTCATATCACAAGACTTCATCACACCCTGATTAGAGATAACCTCATTTTAAAGAGAAATTAGGAAAGTTATGTTTGTAACATAAAGTGCAAATGACAATGCTTCGATATTCACCAGGGGGGAAAAACTAAATCATTGTCTCTAATGGTTTCTAACAGGCAATTTAAACCTGCTAACAAAAGCTGTGCCCAAAACAACAGGCAACACTTCACTTAATCTAAACTGGGAATCTAAGGGATAAAGGCAGTAATGTGGCCATTTTACAGCTGTGCACTCCTCCCAAGATTGCATAGAGGTCTTATTCTGATGTTTGTAACACAATAACAAAGCTTCATGACAGCTCTCATCATTACATAGTCCATTCCTGATGGGGATGAAGATAGACATAGTTTACTGCCTTTCCCCAAGGACACGCATGGGCTTATAATCACTGAGCAGTATAAGTCTGATACCTGCGTACCTACGTGCCACCGTCATACCAAAGAGCAAGGGAACGCAGGGTTGTGCCCAGAGAGGCTGCCAGGTATTCTGTTTGTGCTGGGTTTAATTTTAGGGATGCAATCACGTCAAACTTCCCTCTGCTTTTGTTAGAGGCTTCTGGGGCCTCCTCTCAGCTGTTGCGGTTGCTGGCTCCCATTCAGACCTTCGGTTTCCAGTAAACAGAAAAAAAGAGTGCAATCAAGAGGCAGATTGTCAGTGCCTGTCTTACAAATGGACAGACATAAACAGTTGGAAGAATCAGTGCTACATTTGAGATTCAGAAAATCTGCTTCTTATACAAACTGCAAAACATTAGATGACTAAATAGCTTTGTAATTAGCTATTATTACTTTGTTAAAGGTACATCTCTCTGAAATGCATGTAAACATACAAGATTAAATTAAGAAATGCATTGAAGTAGTCTGAAAATATAAACATGTACTCAAAACTGTGCAAATTAATGTCAAATTAGGAGTGGTGTTGTTACCCCCTGTGCCTCAATATTTGTTTCAGATTGTGTGTATAAAGGTATTGTGGTAATGACTCCCCCCATTATTTATATCCTTTAAAACATTTAAATGAAAAAAACAAAACATGTAAATAGTTCATTTTAACCGCAGCTAAAATACATAAAAAAATAAAGCAGGCATTACATGTTGTGTGTGTCTGAGTCATGCTTACAGCTGTGGCAAATACAGACGAGTAAAATGGAAAATGTTACAACCCTCCCCATCTGCTCATGATATTTGTATTTCAAACATATGGATCAAAGCTAGTAAAAGCTGGATGCTTTAGATCACTAAACAAGACATTCTGCTTACTCAGATGATACCACCTTCGTGATCATCGTGACATGAATTTTCTGTTTTCTACTCTAAGTACTTTATATTTTAATCACTTCTGTAAGGTTATGGCCATGCAATTATGTCATGCATTAGCATATCAACTTGTTTTAAAATGATGCTGTTCTCTTCAAGAAGAAGAAATTACTTTGAGTAACTACTGAGTGATGACAAAACAATTTTGTACATTTGAAAATGTGAAATCTCAAAGCGTGTACTGTGTACGTGTGGACGTAGCGCAGCCTGCATTACCTTTTGCAGGTACCCGCGTTCCCACTGCACGCTTGATGGACGTTCCCAGCGCAAACATTTGTCTTCACATCCCAGTCGCTCCTCCCCGCAGGGGCAGAGCGGCGAATCAAAATGCGCTCAGGACTTGGACTCCTTTCCAACGTGGGCTGTGGAGTTAAACTTGTGGTGGAACGGGGGACGCCAGATCTTATCCACACCACACAGCGGCCAGATACCTGATCGTGCTTGGATGGAGGGGCGAAACCCGATCGCCTGATGTGCTGCCTGAAACCCAGAGGAGTGACTTATCAGGACGCGCTCAAAATGTCTTCTTCCTCAAGCGAGGTCATTAGTGCCGATGAGATCAAGAGGGAGAATCGTGGGAGTGTCAAGCTGTCAGTGCTGGACCCCGCGGAGTTGCCGATGGAGAATGCCGAACTTTTGGACTGCTCACCGGCCTCCCTGGCCTTCTCCCCCGAGCAGGTCGCATGCGTCTGCGAAGCGCTGCTGCAGGGGGGGAACGTGGAGCGCCTGGCCAGGTTCCTCTGGTCACTGCCGCAGAGTGACCTGCTGCGGGGGAACGAGAGCATCCTGAAAGCGCAAGCGATAGTTGCGTTCCACCAGGCCCGCTACCAAGAGCTCTACTGCATTCTGGAGAACCACAGTTTCAGTCCGTCAAACCACCCGTCTCTGCAGGATATGTGGTACAAGGCGCGCTACATCGAAGCGGAGAAGGCGCGGGGCAGACCGCTGGGTGCCGTGGACAAGTATCGCTTACGCAGGAAATACCCGCTGCCTCGGACTATCTGGGACGGAGAGGAGACCGTGTATTGTTTCAAAGAGAGGTCTAGGAACGCGCTGAAGGATATGTACAAGCGGAACCGGTACCCATCTCCAGCCGAGAAACGAAATCTGGCCAAAATGACAGGACTTTCTCTGACGCAGGTCAGCAACTGGTTCAAAAACAGGAGGCAGCGAGACAGAAATCCATCCGAGGCGCAGTCAAAAAGGTAAGCCGCAGTTATATATAAGTCGTTAATCGAGAGCGGAGAGCGTATGAAGGAATGCGCGAGAGCGAATGGAGGACACGTTTCACCAATGTTTTGAAATACGAAGCTTTGAGCGCTTCAATGAGGTGCAGGTTTGAAGAACGTGGAGACCTGACGCGTTTACTCTTAAAAATAAAGTTTCTTCCGCGGTTCATCAAAGAATCGTTTTCTTATTTAGAGCCATTTTGGCTTCTTGAGCTGGTTATGGCACTTGAAAAATTTAAAAGTTCCACGGCGCTATGGATTGCTTAGATCAACCTAGTCGATTTTGAACAACACTATTTGGGGAACTGCTTAAAAGTTATTCTTTTCCACATTTTGATGTTGCAGAAATTGGCAGATTTCATTAAAAGGGCCACTTTAATTGGATAAGCAAAACAAAAGACCCGACAAACATTTTAACAGACATGTTGCTGCTTTCAAATACAACCCCAAAAGACCCTGGGTTTACTTTAGATATGATCAGCCATTACATTACCATAGCCATTGTCTATGTTTGTTTCTGGATTTTAAAGCCATTGTCCCACCCAGATAATCAGTCAGAGAGATCTGCACTCAATCTCCTGACGTGGCCAAAATCCTCTTCACAGCTTGAGGCATCTGAGATAAGCAGCAGCTCTGTATTTGTCAACTTTTTCTTGCAGGTCGTTCAGACTGCCGTGGAAATAACTCTTAACCATTATGCCCGCAAAAAAATGTTGCTTTTATCATAAATAATAAATCTTGAGGCTCGTAAATAAGGGAGGTCAGGCTTTGCCGTGTGCGTCAAGAGTAAGCGCTGCTTTGATGTTGCGCCGTCAAACCCTGACAAAGATAATTACTCATTGTTTGAGCGAGTATGTCCGTGAACTCCTTACGGGAGCTCTTCGGACCAGAAAAGACCAACGGCTTCTCGTGTCAATAAGATCTTTGTATAGATTCGGCTTGGCTGCTCCAGTCACTCCGAACGATGCACCCGCAGCTGTCAGAGTCTGTAAAGAGACCCACCAAATGCCTCCAAGAGCTCAGATCCTTTCATCTGATTTTTGACCCCCGAGGGCAAGAGGTCCACTTTAGCAATGATGACTGAGATATTTACAGAAAATGATTTTTATTATAGCAGTCTGCTTTTAGAAGCCCACAAGAGGTTGACTTTAATAGTATTTGTGATTGCAGTGAGCTGTAAAGTTGGACAGTTGGTTTATACAGCTTAGGGTTTCAACCCAAGTGCATATAATTGCTACTGATAACGCAGTCAATGGCATGCCTCGCTACACACTTTCTTCCTCGTGAAATTGCAAAGTCATTTTAATTCACTGATTATGAGAAAAACAAATGAACTGAGAAAATGACTTTGTTGGACAGATTTAAAGTCTGTTAGTAAATTTAGTGAAAGTTCTTCAATTAAAATAAATGAATTAATTCTTAACACTGAAAATTGACGGCTTTGTAGAAACAAAAAAAAGCATGATCTCACACTAAACACAATCTTTTAGCACCGCAGCAATAAATAAACCATTTGTCTGCTTCTTAAATTTTGTATTTTTTTTTTCCAGCGAGTCTGATGGCAATCACAGTACAGAAGACGAGTCCAGTAAAGGCCAGGACGACTTGTCACCACGTCCACTCTCCAGCGGCTCTTCTAGCTCAGTCGCACACGGAACAGCCCCCCCTACAGTTTACTCGGATGGAGGAACCACCGTCATCCAACAAATTGGAGATGTCAAAATGCCTTCGCACATAGCTGGAGGAATGAGTTTTAATGGTGATCTGGCAAGCGTCAATGCTCACTACATCAACGGTGGAGCCTACGTTCAGTCACACAGTAGCAACGCTCTCCTGAATGGACTTGGCGCCACCAATGGCCATTTTTTGACCTTTGATCCCCAGAGGGTCTCCCATCACAGTCAGGAGAGGCTGTTAGGTGGGTCTACTGTGTCTTATGCTCCGTTCTCAATGGGGGTTTCTGAAACTGCCTCTGGAAAGCTGGAGGCCATGCAGACTCTGGTTTCCAATGCTGAAGAGGGAGTCATTTCTTCAGTGGTCTCCTTCGCTTCGTCCCCCTCCACTCCATCCACTACCTCAGGAGGCCTTCATCTCAGCAGTTACAGTGTGGTCAATCTCCCTGGAAGCGAAACCACCATGGGGCTCCCTTCTTTAATGCTGCCCCCATCCACAACATCATCCACTCACGGTAGGAGGCCATTTATTAGATATATTTAGTTCACCCCCAAAATCTGAACTGCCATGTTCTTCCAAATATGTATGACTAAGATATTTCTGTGCATATAATAAATGTAAATTCAGTGTTGTTTTGGATGCCGGGTTTTATTGCATGGGCAGCATACAGATTTGGAACAACATGAGAGTGAGTAATTGTTTTGCACATTTCTTTCTGTGAATTGGGTGTATGCATAATGTTTTCCTGACACTTCCAGTTCAAAATGGCTGATTTGCGCCTCTGCGTCTCAAGCATATGTCTTTGAAGATACAATAACAGCAATATCTAAAGTAGTCTGAGCACTTCTAGTGAGCTCATGAGAGCCGGAGTAATTACATCATCACTTTGGAGAATACTGTGACCGAACATTTATGTGGTCAAGCTTTGCCAGAAGTGCGGGTCACGGGCAGTTGGAGTGCATGGTGGGTGAAGTTGTGAGAGGCATGTGGGGGTCCAGGTCAACTGGCTAGAGGATCATACCAAACGCAGTCTCTCAACACAGTCCCCACCTCCCCTCCATGGCCCTAACCACTCACTAATGGTTCTTTCCATGAATATTTTATGGCCACATCAATAACAGCAAGGCTAGCTGCATTCTGCTCCTCTCTCGCTCGTCTGTTTTATCCTTTAATATGCAGTTTACGAGCCACATAAAAACAAACCCACCCTTGGCTGAACTTTTGATTTAAAAGGAAAACAGTTGAGCCCAAACGATCCAGCAAGAAAAAGACGATATTAAAATTGTTTAGCCAAAACCCTGTTTCCTTGTGCCCGTAATTTTCAAGGCATTTCAATAAAACATGTCTTCATAAAAACACAAAGTTTGATCTCCAGTGCCTCACAAATACAAAGAAACAATAGAAATTTCCTCGCAGCACCAATTTGTCTATGAAGTCGAAACTTGCGAGATATGGTTTCAGATTTTTCCTCTGCGTAAACCGTACAAGTCAGATGGAAAGAAAATATAGTCCTGACCCCTTCTACACAACAACCCTCTCCCACAAGCAATGTCTGCGGGAAGCTAAAGAAAACTTGTAGAAAACTTGGTTCTGGTTTCAGAAAGTGAGCGAGTATGAAGTGGTGTGTGTGTGGGGGAGGAGGTTTGGGCGCTGTGATTATTTATCAGACATTTGTGCAAGCCTAATGGAAGAAAAGTGTCTGGCCGAAAGCCAGAGGCTGTCACTGCAAGAGACATGTGCCAAGAACCACATTCTAGAGTTACAAGGAAATCATAGCAAGTCCAACCGCAAACAGAAAATGAAAAAGGTGTTTCATTTTACAGTTCACTAGAAAAGTTCTGAAGAAAAGAAGCAAGAGAGGTACAAAGAGATATTGACCGAAAGAATGAAATGAAAGAAACAGAGAGGGACAGAAAGCAAACCTCTTGAGAGAGCAACGAAGGAGTCCCATCTGGATAAACAGATCACACCTTAATGCTCTGTCCTTTCTTTCTCAACCAATCTCAATTGAGTTGTTACAAGAGGCTATGGCCAACTAAAAGAAGAAGAATATTGTATTAAACTGGGAAGGGTTGAAGTCCCGGCCAAAGTGTTTAGGGTTACCCTGAAGTACAGCACTATATGCAAGCTGCTCCATCATTTTCATTGGAGTCTTCAGTTTTAAGAGAAGCATCAAAAAGAAAAGTCTCAGCTTTTCTAATGATTTAATTATCATGCTTCTACATAATATAAAACATAAAAAATTAGATGTATTGAAGCATACATAAAACATTATTTAATTATTGTTATTGTTTATAATAATAGGAAAAATAGTGCATTAACTCCCTTTCTGAGAAAATAAAGATTACAAACTTACACTTTTGACATGCATTCAGACATACATAAAATTTATGTAAAATATAATGCATGTGTAATATTTAACAAATAATATACCTAAGCAGTATCCTCTTCCACCACTTTTTCAGCTGTTTTATTGACCTTGTTCCATAGTTGAAACACTGACTGTGCTATTACATGAGAGTTTATATATTTCAGTAAGTTGTTTTAACATAGCTTCTGATGTTCAGTCTTGTTTATTTAGTGCTATAAAGTTTAGTAAAGTGGAAGAGCAGCTCACATGTGCTCTGTGCTGCAGTTCAAGGCAGACCCAGCGATCGGTCATGCTGCATTAAAGAGCTTCAAAACAGACATTCACTCTCTAAAAATTGTTCAAATATATCAAAGTTCACATTCATTTTATTCGCATTTATACTTTTTAATTGCACAAACAACTCGCTGTAACTTCCGACTCAAATTGAGAGGGTGACACGTTGCATGTGTTCAATAATTTATGAAGCTTGCCAGACATGGAGAGCTACCGTTACTGAACTGGATCTTCTTCTTTATCCCCCCCCTATATACAGGCTCTGCTCCTTTGGGGAACGTGGTCAGTGACTCTCCTCAACACTCGAGCCAAACCCTTCTTTACACCCAGACTGTGAAGCAGGAGCCTTTGGATGTGTCTGGAAGCTACACTTACCCTTCCGAAATGCCCCTGGACCAAGGCAGCAACCTGGGTTACACAGCCTCCCTTTTCCTTTCTTCTTCCTCTAACGGTGGTTCCCTTCCCCCTACCGTCACGGCCACGGTCACCTCTGCTCTCTCCGGCACCGAGGTACACCACACTCTGAATCAATCTGGACGTGGCCTTCAGGACAGTGTAGCCCTGTCTTCAGACTACAGGTCTCAAGATGTTCAGCTGCACAACAGCCTGCAAGTTGTGTCTAGGGCAGGAGAAGGCCCAGTCAGGGTTGTTTGTGGGGATCTGGACCTGGAAGGGAAAGAGCTGGCCAAGCTTCAGACTGTTCAGATGGACGATGTTGGAAGTGACCTATGATGATATCATTAGCAACGAAGAGCTGCATTTCACTGGTTTTGTCACGCCGCATTGTGCCCCCTTACAGACCCTGTGAGCACAAATCATTTTGAACCCTGATGATGGATATAAAATGCGAACAGTGCCTTCCTGTCCTCAGATATCCCAACTTGCACTAAGAGGGCTGCAGAATGTACCGGGCAATGCACTGACCTTCTGAAGATTATTTACATGCACAGTCTTTACTGTCACCTCATAAAAATGGACGAAAAGACCAGTTAAAAAGCACAAGTGTGCGCTGAATCAAAAAAAGCAGCTTTATAGTGATGGTTTTGTTTTAACAGGATTTTATTGAAGCACAGATGCGTTTTTTTGTTGTTGTTGCTGTTTATGGTCTTTTGTATTTAAATATTTTGAGTGTGACGATGCAAATTTGATAAAGGTTATTTTGTTATGTTGGACTTTTATGTTACAGAATTTTTGATTCAAACTCTCTTTCTACTTTTAAGTATATAATCTTGACCATGAGTTGCAACTGGTCACATGTGCCTTCTTCATAAACTGTAAATATGCTAGGAAGCTAGTATAGAAAACAAGCCATTCGTTCGCATTGATCAGGAACAACTAAAGTACGAGTGTTTGTTTTTTGTTTCTTTGTGTGACAGCTGTGTTATGATGATTTGGACGTGTTTTTAATTATCTCTAGAGTTAGAAAGTGCCCGGTGCTGAATTTGTGTTGGCTTTGTAGGGCAAGAGAAATATTCATAAGGTGTGGTCACATTTCCAGTAGCTCGGCAAATTTTCATGAGTGAATTACAGTAAGAATTTAAATTCAAATTGGGAATTTTGCATGAGGGAGAAAGATTCCTCGCGCCGATTTCACACCGGGCTCAAGTTAGTCACACAAGCGACTTCTGTGTGAGCAGTGCATAATATACAAATTTGCATCTTTTCATCCATTAAATTTTGCTTCTGTATGTGACCGCACCTTTACACCAGACATGAGCTCTGTACATACTGCAAGAACCACAAGAAACCTTAAAACGTCAATCCTGCTTGAAAGAAACCTATTTTTCTAAACCCTTCCACCCTATTAAATATTTATATTTGTACATATATAATGAATGATCCAAGGGTTGTCTATGTCACTGATACCGCTGTTTCACGTTAGAGTCCTAAGCCTGATAATTCAATAAGTAACAGGAATGACATCACTTTCAATGATTCATCTCTTACTGGAAGCACCAGGTAAGTCAGCTATATGTTTTTAACCAATGGCAGGCGCGATGTCTGTCATCCAAGACTCTATCCATTTAACCAGATCAGGCTACAACTTGGACCCCCTGGATGGCTGGCGGTGATCTCAGACATTACTAATGCATGGACGAACACATATGCAGCATGGTGGAGATCAAGCTTGTGTTCTCACCAGGGGCGTCCTCTGTGATCTCTAGCCAAAGCCTGGCAGCTGAATAAGCCCCTGCTCACTCTTAAAGTGTCATATGGTACCTGTCATGACATTACTCAAAGTAAAGGTCATCCAAAAAGCCAGAGTATACGAGGAGAAGTTACATATCCTTATTAGATTTCCTGAACCGTCCTCACATGATCTAGCAGGAATAGACTTTTGGCTCCAACTCTGTAGCAAAACGCAGGCTCATCATCATTTGGTCGATAATGAAAGGGTGATAAAAGATATATGCTCTCGACTTAGTGCTACTAAACAGGACCCTCTCTGTTCTTCCGTATCTAGATTTTATAGTGTATAATGCAACAGGGCAGCAGGTGACTGAATTAGCGAGACCGAACTTTTGATTGCTCACAAAAGTGTGAAAGTAGGAGCCAATGTCGGTTTACTGGCGTGGGAACATTTCCTTCTCTTGATGCACGGTTGTCTACGCCGGTCCGTGTGAGTCAGCGCTAATTGAATGGCGCCCAGGTAGGATTTGCTCCCTCGCACAAAAGAGGAGACAAAAAGCACATTGGGTAAAGAATCTATTGTTACCTGCCCAAAGGTGACCCTGTCGCCTAGGGCACCAGATTAGCTGATTGCCAGGTATCAGATGGCGCCTCCTGGAATACTGAAGGGTAAGAAAGCACTATTGTCTGGGGCTTTGAGCAAAGAACTGGTGGGTGCAAGAAGGAGCGACATGTGTGTTTCATGTCCCCTATTTCCCCTTGGCAGACTATATGTCACTGTTCGCTTCATGGGAAGCGGTGTTATGTTGCTTTTTTGTATTATTTAAATCCAAAATGCGTCACTCCATCTCCTTGTACCGTGAATGGGATGGTGACCTTAAAGCGCTTTCATCCTTTATAACAAAGGGCACAGAAGAGAAGAAAAACACCTCCTTCTAATTCGCTCTCCAGTTTCACCAAAAGAATGTAAAGTACAAGGAATGGTAATTCAGTGTGAATGAAGTTGACCAAATATTAGATATGAGGAAACGAAAATCAAAATCATGATTTCTTTAGAGTATAGCAGATATGAAGGAGGTAATAAGAGAGTCACACTCCGCAAGACAGCAATTTTTAGAGTGCGTTTTTAAAAACAGCGAAGATGTTCATAAATCCTGGAAGAGACAGCTCATAAAAAAGGAGGAACCCTGCAGAAGTGGGCTTATTAAAGAACCTGACCCCTGACTTTTTCCTGGAGGTTTCAAAGTGTGACATTTAGTGAAGCACAGCAGACTGTGAAGCACATGTAACCGGACCCTCGTGCCCACTGTGCCACAGCACTATACACTGTGCTAATGTGAGGTCAAGGGGCAACTGCGTCTGAGTCTGAGACCCACCACTTCTGTACACTCCCTATTAAATCAAACTAAGGGACAAATGTTTTGTTTTGTTTTTTTAAATACTGAGTCAACATTTTAATTTCAGAGGATGAAAGTGTTTGCAAGACTTGTCCATTAATCAATCATTATAAAAACATATATATGTATAAATATATATAAAGATAATATACTAAAGATTATCTACATATTTATTAATATTTAAAATATTAATATTTTCATTACAAAAAGATGATGACTTTTGGCAACATCCAAACCAGCAGGGGGCAGTGCTGCATGTCTTCAATGTCAGTATAGTTCATTAAATGTAAGGGATGCTCATAAACCATTTTTAAATGCTGCATTGAGAGCTTTCTGGTCTAGGTCTTCTGTGGCTTTGCAAACTTTATCTCAGGAGCAAAATATAGAATATAGGTAAAATATAGGGTTGTGGTAGTGAAAGCAAAAACTTGACACCACCACACATAAAAAAACAGCTCTCAAAATAAAATACTAGTGATAAATAAAAGAAAACAGCTTGTTCTATTTACAAGCTCTCGTGCAGACAACATGTGGAGCTACTTCTTAAGGTACATTTCTGAAATAACTGCATGGTACAGATCATTATCAGTGATGTTTGTGCTAAGAATGAGGAAAAAACAATAACAAAGTGACTGAAAATGATGTTCATATCATGAGATATGCCGTAGTGTCCAAGTGTTCGGGGCTTAATAAACATATGATAAAATAAAAGAAAAAATTATTATAATAATATATATATAATATTGGCACTGCATAAATTAATTAATGATTAAGACATTTATAACACTGCACTCTGTGAAGACATTGGTTGAAAAAAGTTGGCGTTCACAAACTTATACAATGTCTTTTTTTTAAATAACATGTTTTTAGTTGCAACTGGTAGAAATAATACCAACAAGTTTCATAGAAGTATCTTATTTCATAGGAACATTTTTTAAATAGTAGGCTATGTAATTAATCTGTAGTGTCTCCCCAGGAGATGAAAACACACGCACACACACAGTCCTAATGTCCTCTGCTGAGGACACAAGAAAAAAAAATCAATGTCTTTCTTGTACAGTAAATTAAACTAAAACTAAAAAAAATCATGTTAAAATAATATACAGATTCTCCTTATCGGGTTTTCATATTTTTATAAACTGAGAAGAGGAAGGTGGCCATGCCCCAAATATGTGCTATCTCTGAAAAGTCTGTGATAAAGTCTTAAAGTCGTGCTGTCATATTTCAGCATGCACAATCCCAGAGAAATGCACAAAAACTCATGTAGCTTTTTCCCAGGAGATAACTGCTAAAGCTATAAATAATGACTACAGAATATACCTTAACGCAAACATTATCCATGAAATTTCTACATTATGAATGGAATGTTGGTGTGAAAGCCCATTAGTTTATATTAACAATCCCTTATCATGATCAATTTTAGGAGTTAAGCAAGGGGCATTTTTGACATTTCTGCAGTTGACATTGCAATGTCATAACACACAAAAAAATATATACAAAGTATAAAGTAATCTTTTTTAAACGCAGATAAATTCACATTGTGATTTAATTAAATGTACAAGTCCTTTAATCTGCAATCAAGACTTGCAAGGTACTTTTATTTATTTATTCATTTGCAATTTATTTATTTTTTGTCTGCTCTCTGGAATACTCTGGTTTTAATCTGTAGTGGCGCTTTAATAGAAACTTTCTCAAACTGCTGAAAAATAAGAATAACGTATTTACGAACGAAATTATTGCTGGTTTGTTATAGCGTTTTGCATTTGAGCTATTCCTTTAATACGTCTGGAGAGTTATGGACATGATTGAAGCGTGCTTTAAGAGAATGACCTCATTGTTATCCAATGTATAGCCTACCGTGATGTCTTTTTGAGGGAAGCAGTTTATGGTGTGTTTACCATTGGTATGTGTGCAGGAGTTAGCGTCGACCTTGCCAACCCTCGCCTTTAGGCCATAAAAGAGCACATCTTGAAATGATCAGGGCCTGAGAACGGGCACGGCCTTTCGATTTCTGAGGTTTAAGGAGGGGGCGCGCCGCAATGTGGTGGAGACATTACGACAACCCGAGCGCCGTCAATCACAGGCCCGTGTGCTGTTACACTGAAGCTGATACTTGACCCTACTGACGAAGAGACCTAAATGTCGTTAAATTCAACAAAGTCTACAGTCACATACAGCAATGGAAAATTGGTTACGAACTGGAAAACCACCGTTACAAACCAAGCCTCCAAACCAAAACTTCATTTAATCCAATAAAAAATAAAGTGATACATAAGTCAAAATTATAAGACCGAAGATCTAAAATATAGTAGTCCTAAACAGACAAATTAATTGTGTAAAAATAAATATTTTTTTTAAAAACCTGAACAAATTAGGGATTTTCTAAAAAAAAAAAAAAAAGATGTATTTTAAATACAACAAGTCCAGAGAATAATTTGTGGTAGATCTTTAGATTTTAAATCTGAAATGGTTTTTTTTTTTTTGTGCCTTGGGTGATCTCTCGGGACAGATGGATGGGGTAGCTTTCATTAGCTGCTCCTCTCTGACCCTTCAGAGACAGTGGGCAAAAAGTTGTTTTCACAGGTGTACGGATTGGCTGCTAAAACCGATTAAATCCTCGTTTTATGTCAATGTCTCGAGGCTTGCAAGATCATTTCAGCGCCAGATTGAAGGAACGGAGGCTAGTCCGCATCAACGGCCCCATGCGTAAAGAGCGTCTTTAAAATGAACGCCGCGTCTCAAATTAAATTAAAAGAGGTGCTCCATTCTGGGTGAGTGATTGTGAGTTTTGCGTCGCCTTGGTGTCAGGTTGCAGATTTCGACGAAGATAAAGAAACGCGATCTATGCCTTAAAACAGCGTCTGGATGGCAAAGACCTCGACGAACACAGAACTCATTTACTAATGCACCGGTTTTAGATTTCACTGTACAGAGAGACGAGAGAGGACTAGAAAGAAAGAGCTGGGAAGAATGCATTTTTCCCCCTGAGCCTATAGAATAGCTACAAATCATTTAAGTGCCAGAGGCTATGTTTAATGTTTTTGTCCGAAATACAAAATTAGAAACTAAACATTAAAAAGTACTACAGTGGGTTTAAATCTAAATGCATTTTTAGCCTAATAAAGTTTGTTTGATTTTGTGGAACTCAAATAAACAGCAGATGTTGAGCACTTGAATTCGGTGATTTATTGATGTTAACTTGGATTTGGCTCCGGTTTTCTTGTAAATAAACGCATCACAGTGTTTGTGTAGCCATGCAGCGCCATTTCAGAGATTCTGCACGTTCGGTCGAACGGTTTGAAAAGCCGGGGGCGCTACTTATCTAGTGACTAGCATTAGGTTATCTTACCAGCTCTAGAGGCTGATTGTTTTTAATGGGACTCCAAATATCTCTGCGCGCATCTAGACCTTGCGCACAGCGTGTGCCCTTGACAATGGCACAAGCCAGACAGAGTGCAAATAAGTGTGTAGCAATCAGCTGCACTCATCTGTTACGCATAATAATTCTAATAATTCGTTTTCATTTGAGGAACGTCTTTTCTTATACGTTTAATCAATTAAAAGTTTGACATTATTCACTTACACGGCACTGTGCATTCAAATACTTTTACGATTAAACAAAAAAAATCATAAGTGCTAAAAAAGCATGTAATGGCTTTGGGTGCAGTAAGAGCGAACGCTGCCTTCAGACAGTTGCTATAATTGATTAGTATCGAGGTGCCCGGCTCCCTCAGGTAGAACTGGAGACGGGGGATCCAGTTTCAGACCACCGAGTCCCCGTGGGAGGAAATGGAAGCAGAGTTTTCTCCGCAGTGCTGCTGGGGATAGGGCAGCTGAAGAGCCAATCAGCAGTCGCGCAGTGCTCTTTTAGCGCGACATGAGTCGATAGTGAGCAAACTGTCTTCAACAAACACCCAAAACTTCACGGCGCGCGCAGAGGACATCTCCAACCCCAAAAATCTTGTCAAGCGATCTAATCGCTCTCATTAAACGAAGGCAAACGGGGTGTCTCCCATTCCGCTTCCTTCACAGCATCTAGAGGAGAGCGGTCTGGTAGCGGGAGTCAGACGTCATGTCAATGTTGCCTTCCTTCGGGTTTACTCAGGAGCAAGTCGCGTGTGTGTGTGAGGTGCTGCAACAAGGGGGGAACCTTGAGCGTCTCGGCCGCTTTCTGTGGTCTCTTCCGGCCTGCGACCATCTTCACAAGAACGAGAGCGTCCTCAAAGCCAAGGCTGTCGTCGCCTTTCACCGTGGAAACTTTAGGGAACTTTATAAGATACTAGAGAGTCACCAGTTCTCTCCGCACAACCACCCGAAGCTGCAGCAGCTGTGGCTTAAGGCCCACTATGTTGAGGCTGAAAAGCTGAGGGGGCGACCGCTGGGAGCGGTGGGGAAATATCGCGTGCGGAGGAAATTTCCTCTGCCACGCACAATATGGGACGGCGAGGAGACCAGCTACTGTTTTAAGGAGAAATCCCGCGGTGTGCTGCGGGAGTGGTACACGCACAACCCCTATCCATCTCCTCGGGAAAAGAGGGAGCTGGCCGAGGCCACAGGGCTGACCACAACACAAGTGAGCAACTGGTTTAAAAACAGACGGCAGAGGGATCGCGCAGCGGAGGCAAAAGAAAGGTAAGCGCAATAAAATGCGCTTTTACACCCAGTTCAGCTGCTCATGTTGCAGCGCTGATGATGCTATTGTTGACATATTTACTTGGATTCCAAGTGCGCTGCTTTATTTTAGAAAGAACAAAACAGATATCAGCATCACGGTTAAAGCATATAATTGTTATATATTTATGTCCTATAGCTTTTAATTCTTAGTGTGATCAGTTGTGTTGAATATTAGTTATATATTTACTTTCAAGAGTCAGAATAAAGAGAATTCCAGTGAAGCCAGGTTAAAGATAAATACCGATATTTTTAGATCATTTAATTAAAAAAATATCACTTTTATTTCTATAGCCATTTGGCCGTTTATTATTAAATACAAATTATGAAATAAATCAGAATTTGTATGCGTGAGAATTTATTTTGTATTTTTATTTTGACTGTATATTTTACACAGCATATTTGAAGCGAAATATAAAGTTAACCCTGTTCTCATTATTTTTGACAGGGAGAACAGCGAGAACAGCAACACTGGCGCTAACAAACAGAACCAGCTGTCACCGCTGGACGGCGGGAAGTCCCTGATGTCAAGCTCGGAGGACGAATTCTCGCCCCCGCAGAGTCCTGACCAGAACTCCGTGCTCCTGCTCCAGGGTAACATGAGCCACCCCGGCGCGTCCGCGTACTCCATGACCGGCCTCGGCGCCGCGCAGTCGGTACACGGCATGCAAGGACACCCACATCAGCTTCAGGATTCATTACTGGGACCTTTAACTTCAAGCCTAGTGGACCTCGGTTCTTAAGTGATTACGACTGAGCTTTTATTTATTTTTGTTTATTTTGTACCAAATATAGACTGAGATCTGCCACTTTTACTGTATATATATATATAAGGGAAAAGAACAGTATAAAATCTAAGTAAAACTCCTTAATTTTTCTCTGGTTTTCAGAGAAATACTCAGTGGTACGCTTTACCGTGGTAGACTGTTACGGACTGACATTTGCCAAGTCGTTAAACTGGTCAGAAAACAAACCAAAAGCAGTTAATAAAACGATTCTTTTCTTCAAACTAATAAGACGTTCGTCTAGCATTTCATCATTCTGTTTTGCACCAATAAAATCCTAAGATGAATTAGTGGAAAACTCATATTGTATATTTCTGTCATGCCACTTCGGGATGGTAATTTTCGCATAAATCTGTTTGACAAAAGTATGGTAAAAATACAAAAAAATACATATATATATATTTACAGATAAAGCGTCAGGTCTTTGTATATAATCTGTTAATAGTTCAGAATATAATTGGCTACACTATTACATTTAAAATAAAAAGTAATGCTAATTTTAATTAAAGGTAAAAATAACACATTGGAGTATTCACTATCAGACAAAAATATCCTCGCTCATCATCTACTCTACAAAAGCACATATATTTATTACACAAAATAAATGCAATTATTTCCTAAATCCTATTGGCAATTGGCAAACTATCGTGTTTTTTCCCCGCTTCACTGTATATCCCAGATCAAACTTAAATCGAATACCAAACAATTAGTTGTTAAATTTCTTAGTTTGCGTCGAAACAGACCAATAGAAATGAGTAAACAACTAATAACGAATTATTAAAATGTAGGCTACAAAAACCAAAACAAATAATATAAAAAATACTACCCATTGCATAAAAGTAAATTCACATAATTCATGCAGCTCATCACTAGGCTATATAATGCACCCATGTCACAAACGTCCTCTTAATAATGTGGGTCAACAAAAAGCGGGGAGTTGTTGATTTTCCTTTAGCCTCAGGAGGCGCGTGTTGCTTTTGTGGTCGCAGTGCATCGTTAGGTTTGTAGTGGGGTGTTTACTTTGCGCTCTCCCAATGTTTGTTCTGGTGGTTCTGGGCCAAAGAGAAGACATACCAGCTGCGGGAGGCAAACTCACGTGGCTTCATTCATAAGTTTCTTTTGAGCAAAAACGCAAACATGGATTTGGGGCCAGCTGACTGATGTTCTTGTTATCTCATGGTCTTCAGACAACAACAACAACATTAATAGCCTATTAGTTAAAATGCTATTAAAAATGTCCTTCACTTATTTAAACCTTAAAGAATAATTTGGCATTGCCCAGTGTTGGCTGATTTAAAATGTGGTCGGATCAAAGAATTTACAAGGACCCCTGATCGTTAGGCCAGCTAAATGTTGAGTAACCAGGCAGCCTCCCACCCATCTTCCCCGCGCGCACGTCAAGGTAATTGTTTTTAACAGAGAGTACCGAGGATTTCCGGTCGCTAATCGGGACCAGTTGCTCGCGCAAGGTTCGCATTGTAGAGCACTGGAGGCCCAGAACCGCCCATAGAGGGGCAACCTCAGTTCTGCCCCAAGGGTATCAAAACGTGCAATTTTGACGCTGAACGCAACATTTGTTGACAGCCTTGCGGGTACCAATTTTTTCGTGCAAAATCTATATACTAAATAAATTTCCTTTATTTTGTTTTAATTAGCCTTATTAGATTAGCAAATTACTCAGAATTAGTCAAATGCATAATGTTTTTATAAAATTAATTAGCTACTAGTTTAGAGAAAATGTGAACGTGGTAGTAGCGTTAAAAAACTTATTAGGCCTAGGTCAGTTAATAAATGTTCAAAACCTATTAATATATAAATGCGGTTTATATAAGAACATATATTTGTGGATATTTAAAAATGTGACAATACATCTACACAACAAACACAGCCTAATTCACATTTTGACAGAAAATAAAACTAAATAAATTATTTACCCATCCTCATTTTGAACTTTCTTCTGTGAAACACATAAAATTACATATTTTAAAAGCACACAATGAAAGCCATTTAATCCAATTCCATTTATGACCTCAAAAGTCTTCATAATATCTTCTTTTGTGCTCTACAGAAGAAAGTCATATAGGTTTTTAATGACTAAAGAGTGAGTCGATAATGATAGAATTCTCCATTTGTGGGTAAACTGTCCCTTTAATAAACGTTAAGTATTGAATACTGAACTCAAACAGAAAAAGAGGAATCCAAATATAGGTGCACTGTACAGCTTTATTCAGTATGCCACAGCTATTTATAGTCCAGCAAAAAAGTCAAATATTAATAATAATAGTAAATGAAAAAGTATGAAGATTTGCTGTTGATTTGTCACCACCCAAAATGCGGGCAGCTTAGGAAAGAGTGTTTGGAGCTCTAGTGGGCCAAAGCTGCTTTTTAAAGGGTTCAGGTTTCCAGTCCCTCATTCCCTGTCGGAGCATGAGCTCTACAGCACTGTAAACCAAGGTGAGCACACAAAGCAGAGGCCTGTGCTGAACGTGAATGAGACAAATAGAGTGTTCCTCATGTGGGAAGAAAAGGGTTCGGCTGTAATGTGAGCAGCCTTTGTGGGGTTTAGGAGGGGGAATGACTGAGTGCCATTTTCTTCACAGATAATAGTTGAGACTTTTGGGAGTTGTTAAGGGGGGTAAAGGGAGAACAGGTGGGCTTCATGGCTCCCTGCCCTTCTCTGTATTACCTTTTGTCACCTGAGCTCAGGTCATCCCTCGCCTCGAGGTTCGGCTCAGTGAGGCATCATGGGATTACAGGACGGGACAAACAAACAACATACACACAAGACAAAACTTCTGGAACCTGTACAGCCAGGAAAGTTTTGGAGAAATCTGTGTGAACGCAGCACACAAATGACAAATTAACAAACAGATGGCTGAGAAAAGATAGACATAAACTGTTTAAATGAACTTTAGAATTTAGAAGATTAAGACGGTTCTGTGTCGGAGGCAAATGTTAGTTTGTGTTAACAGCTTATAATAAATCACTGGAACGCCGAGGAACGGTTGGGCATTTGCAATAATATGCGAAAGTAGTTTTCCATATGCTCGTGTTGTCAAAGAATATGGCCTCGGAGAGGTGCTGAGAATCCCTTATTAACTGTAGTGGACTCTGAAAACTCAATGGAGCATTCGTTACAATTCACTGAAGCATAAATCATAGAGGATGAAATAATATTAATAAATAATATTCTATTTTCAGTTGCACTTCACTTTAAGGTGACCTTGTTACAGTGTAATTACACATTTAAGAAATGAGTAATACTTGTTAAGACTGTTTTGTTTACTGTTATTACTACAGCACTAAAATAAACTGCTACCCTATTTTATTCCTTTATTAAAGTCCAAAAAAAATGTAGTTATTAAGTCAGTCCAAACCTGAAGATATTTTTACTGCGCTGTCTCAGAAATAAAGGTACAAAAGCTGTCACTGGGGTGGTAACTTTTCAAAAGGTATACCTTAAGGGTCCATTTTGGCACATTAGTCCTTCATTTTTTTATATTTAAATACTTAACATTTAATTTTAATATTTGAACCTAATAGGTACAAAAGTGTACTGCCGCAGGGACAACTTTTGTACCTTTAATTCAAGTCTAAAAAGACACTGAATAGACTAAGAAATAAAAAAATATAAATAAATGGAAATACCTTTTTATGTGTTCCACAGAAGGAAAGTCATACAGGTTTGGAATTACTTAACTTTTGGGTCACCTATTATTTTTTACTCGTTCGGCAATAATTCTTTATTTATTAAACATTTTAGATTTAGAACTTTTTAGAGAAGAGCCCTTAAAAAAAAAAAACAACGTAATGTCCAGCTTTTAAAAGATTTTTGTTTAGTTTTGGTTTTGTTCATTCTTTCGAAACAGACTAAACAAAAGAATAAAGCTAGACGAACGGGCCAAAATGCAGTACGCTGTATGTATCACCTTACAGGAAGTTGATTAATAGCATCACCACAGTGACTGTGCGTTTCCCTGACTCATCGACCAGCATTGTGTTCCAGACTTCAACGTTTATATTAACAATACTATTTTAATTACTGTAATTATCTGATGTAGGAAGGTCTGAAAAAAACATAATCAGAGCTTTAGACTGTGGTACCTTCACATGGGGGTCATGTGGTACAATACAGGGAACTAGTTTTCAATGTAGGAGGTCAAAAAACAGGCATCGCTTGTGAACAAACAAATGCCACGTTCCCCAAGCACTCAAGCAAACACGCGTCATAAAAGGCAGTGTTGCACACCTGCCTGTGCCTCATCTCTCTACAGCAGAATTACAGCTGATTTCAGATGAGCTTCCTCTCTGGGGAAGTTTTTATCTTTTATAGATTTGTCAAAATGACAGCAATATTAGTCCATCAATTTGGCACTACTTCACGCTTTCATCTGTAAAAAGTCGAGGGTCACACGCTTTCCCAGCACCCTCGATGGTCATGGTCTGCTCTGCGGAGCTGGGTAACGGATTACTTCCAAACGGTCACAGAGGCTCAGGTTTCAAAGCCAAGCCTCACTGATAAACGAGTGGAGGCAGTTGTCACCCAGGCAGGGAGTCCTCCATCAGCAGCGTCTGAGGAGTAAGAGGGCAAGGGTTTTTCACAGACTCGCTGCGAGCCTGGCGTCAGCCGCTCCAGGGTTCAGAGAGCAGGTATTTAAGGGTGATGACCATGGGGCAGCCGACGTGTAGAATGCACAGCCTCATATAAATGTGTGTGTACACAGTCACTTTCACACATACAAATCTCACTCATTCTGTTCCTTGTGTTTTCAAGACTAGGAGGCCTGGCTTATGTTGTACAGAAAGGTTGAGAGTACTTCAAAAAAAGAAAGGAGGAACGAAATATTGCATAGGGGCTAAATACAGATGGTAATAAACAGGCAGAAAGGGAGGAATAATCTAGAAATTATAATATGCAAACCACTGTTTAAAAGTTTGGGGCCAGCAAATTCATTAAAAGTGACAATGAAGGCATTTATAGCACTACAAAAATATCCATTTCAAATAAATGATATTCTTTTGAACTTTACGCAGAATATTAGAATGATTTCTGAAGGATTAAGTGACACTGAAGACTGAAGTAATGGCTGCTTAAAATTCATTTAAAACCAATATTACTTCATAATTACTGTTTTTAATGTATTTTGATCAAATAAACGCAGCTTTGGTGTGCATAGAGGATTTTAAAGAGCAAAAACATTTACTTAATAATTAATTTATAATAAATAACTTAATGTCATATTAAATGTAATTTATAACACCATTAAATTTAAACATTAAATTTTTTCATTAAATCTCAAAATAAATATATTTTTATTTTTGTACATTTTAACATTGTGAATTTTAAATGACTGATTTTACTTGTATTTATGTTTAATAATTTTATTTTAATAATTTTTTAACAATTTATATATATATATATAAATATAAATTGTTAAAAAAATATTAAAATATAATTATAAAAAATAAATACAAGTAAAATCAGTCATATATATACACATATATATATCTGCCATTTATCTGTTGTGAGCCATAACATGAAGAACTGAATAATTGTGGGTTCTAGTTGAAGTGATAAGAAAAGCAGCGTGTAGATACCGATCTCACTGAGGTGAGGGAGAATAACTGTTTGCTTACACACATATACTGAAGCTCTAAACGGAGTAAACCCAGCTATCGTTTTCCACTGGACATTTCCACACTGGGTTTTGTAAGTAGACTTGACAAACACAGAAAGAAGATCCTTCCTGTGGAGTGCAGAGGTGAAGACACGCACAATTACAGAGGTGAAGAGGGGCATTGTGGGAGGAGACTCACAGGTGACCAGCGCTGACAGACACCCTGTCATAACATCTCGATCTGCGTCCAAGAGAGAAGGTCAATCATTTTTTAATTTGCACTGAATTTAAAGTGATAGTACATTTAAAAAATTAAATTATCTCACTCTGTCTCATAATGGGTTTTTTTTTGGACCCCATTGACTTTCACTGTATTGACAAAAATATTTTTGTGGGTGTGTGTGTGTTTTAAAGGAAGAAGGCAAACTGGTTCGGAACGGCATGGCAGAAAGTAATGATGATAGAAGTTACATTTTTAGGTAAGATATCACATTAAAATATCATCTAGCTTCTTGCTAGTATATGCACATTAGTTTTCATCTGCAACAACACTGCTGAGCTTGACCTGATGCTTTATATATATATATATATGTATGTATATATATTGTTAATACATTTTGCATGTGTGTGTCCGAGTGAGCACTGAGCAAATCTGAATTATACTGGAGGGGGCCTGTGCGAGCCCCTCGATCTCAGCTCAAAGAGAGAGTCGTTTGTTCACTGATGGCTAAGTGACTGGCCAGGTAACTCGAGCTCCTTCTCCCTTCCTCCCCTCCCCTCGCTCAGTGTAACGGGCACTGATAAAACCCTGGATGTTCCCTCAAACATTTCAGGAAATGAAAGTTTGAAACATGATCCGGCTGCGCCAACATCTCCTGCTCCGAGACAAAAGAGTCTCACAAACCTGGCGGATACTATTCACCTAACAGATGATGGAGGGAAGAGTGAGATGGAGGAGCGAGTGGAAGAAAAAAAAAAGAGAAGGATTCCAGAGAGGTGACACGGGGAGAAGGTGACAAAGCGAAGAAGAAAAAGCTATGCATTTAGATGTTTTCATGCAGTAAAAGTCAAATACTTTAGCAGTCACACGTCGCAAAAGCAAGCGTCTTTGTCTTTCTCTTTCTCAGCTGTCCCGTTTCCCACTGCTTGGAATGTTTAGTGCCGTCTGTCACTGCTCCTTGCAGAGCTGGTCATGCTTCACCGAAGCTTATCGTGAGAGTTAAATGAGTGACAAAACATAAACTCATAAGGTGAGACAAACTTTGATGTCCTCCACGTCTGAGACAAGCCTGGACGGCTCCGTGAAGGAAATAAAATAATTTGTAATCCTGCATCGTCTCTGCAATGCATGCTAGACATGATGAAGAAATTCCAAAAGCATTTATGTTTATAGTTCTGTATTCTACATGCCAGTATTTTCTACCTCGGAAGATGGTTAAGTATTACAAAGTTATGAATTCTTACTTTCAATATGAAGGTTGTAACAAAATATTTGTCTCCATAAATAATCTGTACATAGTAAATAAGTTATATTTAAACCGCATGCAGAAATACATGAAGGTGACAGTCCAGTCTTATCATTACGTGGGTGACCTGTTAAAACACTTAAGCCATGCATCATATACACTACAGTTAAAAAGTTTGGGTTAGTAACTTAAGGTTGTTAAATATGAAAAAAGAAAAGAAAGTCTTTCATGCTCACCAAGGCAGCATTTATTACTCAAAAACAAAGTAAAATAATGATATTGTGAATTATAATATAAGCAGAGTTTGCAGCACACTGTAATCCCGAATAAGTTGGCAAAACTCAAAAATTTTGAGGTAGTCAGTTACGTCAAATTTTTTAAGTTATGAAATTTTCAATTTTAAGTAAGCAGAAACATCTAGTTTTGAGTCTGTTGTACTCATGCAGAATAATATCTTCTTACTTAAAATACACAAGTTACCCTGCTTACACATTTTAATAGCAATTA